>JBBPFD010000249.1:0-50679 GCA_038363315.1 Mugilogobius chulae | reverse complement strand
ACATGTTCGCTCAAGCGCACTAGTTTCTTTGATAAATGCCTTTATTATGATTTACATTTGAATAGAATTGTATTTTCGTATGTTAGGTTTTATTACAGTCGGTCGGTTTTACATGTCAGTACAGTAGCTCAAACGGTTCATATCTTCAGAATCATTTACTCAAAAACAAAATGCACACGTTATTATTTCTTTGATGGAACAAGTGTGATGTAATGTGTTTTTAATTTGCATGTTGTACAACTGGACTGTGAACATTTGCATTGCTTTTAAAACCTTTGACATGCATCAGTGAAAGTGTTTTTGTGTCGAGTAAAAGCAACAAAAAGCCTGAATGATATACAAACATAATTGTATAATGTTTTTGTTTTTCAGATGTTAATTTATTGATAATAAAGGGAATATGTATTCTGTATATATGCTTTTGTTTGTTTTTTTATAGACGTTTTTGAGTATGTATTACAGGGTTTCTTTGGGATCTTAAAGTCTGAAGTCTTAAAAGTAACGTTTTGATTTAAGGTCTTACAAACTATAAAATTTGCTGTTGTAGGTTGTTAAATGTTTGCACAGGTTTTACATTTTAATGAGGCAATTTCCAGGGTCGTACAGTCAATGAAAAACCTGGGAAAGTCATGGAAAGTGTAAATCTAACTTCCAGGCCCTTGAAATGTTTTGGAATTCTACTGGTTTTGGAAAGGTTTTGAAAATTATAAAAATTTTGAGTTAAAAATGCTGCTTTTGTTTAGCTAATGGTCTTAACTTGTATGTTTTGTGGTCTTGAAACGGTCTTAAAAAAGTCTTAATTTTGACCTCTTGATCCCCGCAGAAAGGCTGTAAATTTGTTTATCTCCATGGATACAAGCAGAGAACACCATCAGGTCCAGTTAAAGGTAAACTTGTTGGCCAAAAATAAACTTTGTTACACTAAATAATAAAAATTAGTGAGCTTGCATGGCCCACAAAATAGTCTATTATTTGGCTTGGAGGAGGGTCCAAGCACGTCTGTTTCCACCGAAAAGCTGTTCCATTTTCAGATTTTTTTTATATTATGACAAAAAAATATTTATCTCCAATCAGAAAGTCATAAAGTATAGTTTTATTCTTCTGAAGTGTGTAGATGACTTTTCACCTCCAGAAAATTACACAGTGCACCTTTAAGAGTACCTCATTATAGTATACAACGTAAGTAACCATTCAATATGTCCCAAAGTCTGGCTTTAACTTTCTATATCTACAAAATTGTGGGGAGTTGACCCCACTCACAATGAGAATGTGTGTGATAAATGATTTATTAATGACAAGATGCAGAAAAGATCAGTTTGTTTTCACACATTAAACAATAACATCTCTATAGAGACCTACCACTAACCATGAAAGTTACATAGTGCACCTTTAACCAAAGTCCAAACAAACAAACAAACAAACCCATATCTATTAATTCTATATTCATAAATTCTAAAAACAAAAAAAAAACATCTCATTGTGTTATCTACTGCATTGCGTTGAATCATGTAATTATTGACAATTTAATATGTAAAGTGTTTCATATACAATGTAGTCGAAAAATGTCCATAATTAAAATTACTTTCCCCTGCTGTTTCGGCACGTTCACGTCGCACGCACGCACGCTGCGTCAGTTCAACGCTGCAGTGAAATTAGCCGGTTAGCCGCTGCCTGCTGTATATTGCTAAGCTTGCACCGAGCGCCTTTCTTTCATGAAATCAGAAAAAAGCGTGATTTATTAATTTTGCCAAAATGTCTGGAAGTGCAGGAGAATGGTGTCTGATGGAAAGCGACCCCGGGTTTTCACTGAGCTCATAAAAGGCTTCGGTAAGTTACGGAAAATGCTAAAGGCTAACGTTAGCTTCTGCCAGTCAAAGTGAACGGACCGCTTCTCAGAGCTAATATTTATTTATTAATTAGCCTGGTAGCTTTAATCAGCTTTCGAAATCCTCAGTTTGTTCCTGTGGGTTGGCGTTTGCATTGCACGTTTAGATTTAGCTAAGAATGAGTACGTAATGAGGAATACTTTGCAAGATTCGGACAGTTAGCTTGAATGAATTAACCCGTGCTAACCCGCTAGCGTGTTAGCATTACTCAGCGTTCAAACGTGCGGCTGTGAAAACATGGGTTTGTTTTGGTTCACGTTTACAACTTGTTTACGGCGTGACGTCCATTCATTTTGTATATATAGTGCCTAATATTATAGGCACTTGTTTGTAGTAAAATTGTAAATATCTTGATTGACGTTCTGGTATCACACAAAACTTAAATAATCAGTTTTGTTGATCAATATTGTTAGACGTTTCTGTATGTCTCTCTCTAGCTTTGCAGATGTACATTTCCCATGCTGAGATCAATAACCTATTATTGTCAATAATTTTTTAATTAAATATTTAATGCAGCACTGGAATTAATTATTTTGGGAAGTGACTATTCATTGATTAATCGGCTAGTTGTTTAGAGAATGCAAAAACTACAAGATAAAAATTTTTGCAGAGATAACGCTAAACATTCTGAAGGTGTAGATTTACTGGTGTTTACATAAAAAAAAAACTCAAAATGTTCTGAAAAATCTTTGCTCATTATCATCCTGTTCAAAATGAGGTTTTTCTTTGCTCAGGCCTTGTTTTGAAGCCAGTTAACGATTATTCAATTATTGAATTTGACAATTAATTAAAAAAAATCAATTAGATGCGGATATCAATGACTTTTTGCAACCAATTGAGTTATTGTATTTGTTTGTTATTTTTATAGTGACACAGTTACATTTTAGCTAAAGAAACATGTTTTTTGTTGGATTGAAAAAAAATTGTAAGAATTTGTATTTTTTTAGGGCTTGGGAGGTAATACACACAACAGCCGAGTGTTCATTTGGCCTAATGTTAAAAAAATGGAGAATTTATTCGCCAAAAAAAGAAAATATTGTGTATTATAACATACGCTGACAATCATTTACCAGCAGACCAAGCAGTTTATTGGGTTGCTCTATGTCTGTTTACTTTACTTTTTATTGTTGTATTGCCAGACTTTCAGAGAGAAAAAGCGACTAAGCCTTTGAAAATAATATCAAAACAAGCGACTTCAGCCTTTCAGTAAAAAGACAAGCTTCTAACAATTTTTAACATTAATAATGACTTTTTGACATGGAAATATGTAGGGCTGTAGTTTTTTAGTCGATTAGTCAGTCGATAGAGTCTTGATCGACCCAAATTTATTAGTCGACTAATTTTGATACAAATGACTAAACTTGATTCTAGATACCACAATAACAATTAGAATGTTCTTTCAAGAAAGTCAGATTTTTATTCATTGGACTGACATTTTCAACACAAAATGCTAGTTTATGATCAACATTTTACTTTCAAACAATTTTGATGTAACTCAAGATTTTGTAACATTAACATTTTCTTCTCAGAAATGTGATTTATTTTTTATTTTTTTAGAAAATCAAATTTTGTTCAAATTTTTGTCCTGTTAATGTTATCGGTATTTGTTCAGATGAGTATCTAATTTCAACACCAGTTTTAGCATTGATTTGCAATATTTTGACAACTCTACTTTTAGCTCCAGAGCTTTTGCCACGCCCCCTTTTTAGTTGATTAATCGGTCGATGGGATTTTGTTTTTAGTCGACCAAGAATTTTTTTGGTCGACTACAGCACTACAAATATGCTAAAAATCTATGTTTCGGTTGTAAATAAAAATAAATCAAACCTAGCTAAAATCCATCTCTTTTATGAAGTGCAGCCCAAAAAAACACAACCTTCAAATAAAGAAGTAGACTCTGGGAATAGGAGAAGCAGAGTGGAAAAATTAGTACATCTGAACAGACAAATGCATCAACTAGAGAAATGGGAATTATGATGGTTTCATTAAAAAAAAAAAAAAGCAGATTGTCACGGAGATGAGCTCACGATTCGATTTTTATCACAATAATGCCCAGCTCTAATTTTGTTTAATGTATTCATGTGGAAGTTCTGCCAAAAAAACATGGCATATTTGCCATTATTTCAACGGTAACCATTGTTGCTTCCCACTCAAGCCCTATTCTGAGTAGGTTTGCATCTCGCCAAAAATGACTCTTTAATGGCTACAATAAAGGGTTCTCCTGCTCAACACGTTCTCATGGAATCCATAAATCTATATCACATCGTGTAAATAGTGTGTCACGTCATTGCATTTTCCTTTTCTGGAGTGTCTCTGAAGTGGCGCTGAGTTGACACACTATGTATATCATGCATTGAACAGATACGATATTTTCTTGATGTCTTACGTACGTCCATAGGTTTTGGGTTTTAGGCTACACAGGGAGGCTTTATTTGGGGTTAAAAGTTAAATCCAGGGTTGAATGTACTATCTCTTCTCACTGTGTCAAAATCAGAAAAGTATCAATACAAAAATCTGCACTAAAATGAAGATCTGTTTCTTTTTTTCTGAGCTTGTTTGACTGATCGACTTGATAGATTGATAGACCTGGCTCATGCTAAACGTTTGATAAGATCTGCACAGACATCCTCATTAAAGCACCAGTTTCCTCCAGCAGTGTGTGAATTAGTCAAACCTGTCAGTAATGTGTGTAAGTCTAATGTAAACGGTCTCTTACTCTTCATGTGTCCTCAGGCTGCAAAGGAGCGCAGGTGGAGGAGATCTGGAGCATGGAGCCAGAGAACTTTGAGAACCTAAAGTATGTCCATGTGTTTTATGGATTGTTGTTGTTGACTTTAGGGTTGTTTGGTTAACACGTTGCCTCTCCACAGACCAGTGCACGGACTCATATTTCTGTTCAAGTGGCAGGCCGGAGAAGAGCCGGCAGGTTCCATCGTCCAGGACTCACGACTCGACAGCATCTTCTTGCAAAACAGTGAGAGTTTCTTATACATCAGCCAAACTGTTGTGTGTTTAGAAGCAGTGGTCATGCAGGAACTGAGAGGTTTTTTTGGTAATGGAGATTTGGGTTCTATGACTCATCATGACCATTGATAATCGCTGTGCTTAAAGTTTAATTGATCGATTAATTGAGAGATCGAGATCAAATCGTCTATTTTATAATTATAGTTCTGAATCAAAATCAATGCTTTGTCAGTAAAATGTGTGGTTTGGTGCAAAAGTCAAATTTTTAGAGAGAATCAAAAATCAAATAAATGGACATATTAAAGTTTTATGAAAGGTAACAAAATCGAATGGAAAATCGACATTGAATATGAAGAAAAAATTGTCATTCTTTTTTTCCCAGATCGCCTAGTCCTACTTAAAAGTTATAGTTTGCATTGTGTTTGTGTCTCATTGCGAAATTGACAGGTATGTGCTGAATATTATTAAAACAGCCCAGCAGACACGTCCTTTAGAGTGCCACACATCTGCAACATATAACGATGCTTAATCTGAGCAGCAAATGACTCTATAGCCCTGTTTCCATAGGCTCGGGTCGGGGTGCACGGTATGGTCCTATTCCTTTACGCAAAGTGACCCGTTTCAGGGTTTCCGCTAGGATTTTTGAGAGTGTGGCGGCAGACGGCGGGGAGGGGGTATTTTAAATTGGCCATTTGTCCGTCAATGCACGTGACTTAGTAATAGTTGAATGGTTAAGAATTGCGCGCTCGATCTTTGTCTTTTCTGCACCACGTTCGAGTCCCGCCAGGACACCTCTCAATTTTTTTTTTGTTATCATTTTATCTTTTAACCTACTCCACCTCTCATACATTCTCTTCAGGTAGAAAACTTCTTAATTTTAGTCACGACATGGTCATAGTCTGGAGCTTTCCTCCTCCTGACCTCTGCTCTGCTCCACTGCAGTGCACGCTCATACACACATGAAGCACGCGCTTGGACACACACAGACACGATCATGCGCTCACACAAATACATAACACGCGTTTGACCCACAAAGACAAACTGTGTCTGAATCTTTTGTCAAGTTCTCTGTGGAAATGCGCTCCGCTCCGTCGCGGTGATTCGCGCGTATAGATTGGCTGAAGTGTTTGTTCATCAGACGTTTTTGCTCGTAACTCTGAGAATATCAACGGATTACTTGAAACAAGTTTGACTGAGAGCTTATGGTATGTGGAGTGTGTTTTTGGTCTCCAAAATGTGTCAAGAGTCTTTGATTATGCGCTGTGTGCTGTGAATCACATCATAAACTTGAGGCAGCAGCTTGCTCTCCTCTCCCATCACTGTGCGCACATTTGCCTGCTCCAGCAGTATGAGCCGGGCCTCTCTCTCTTTTCTTTCTCCCTCTCTCTCTCTTCAACCACGGAGGACACCGGCCCAAAAATCATGCGGCTCACGGGAAACGTCCCGACTCTCTCGATTAACCAGTACGCGTATGGGCAGAGGTGCCGCGGGCTGGTGGCTGTCACAGCACGAAGGGTGCGAGTGCTCACTTCTTTCCGACCCACAGCACCCCGCCGTACCCACAAGCAGCGAGTCCAGGCCGCGCGCGCCGGGTGCCCAAAAAAAAAAAAAAAAGTCATGCTGAAAGTGTGGCGGCTTTTATTTAGCCGTGGCGGTGCGCCACGATCAATTACATGTAGCGGAAACCCTGCGTTTGCTGGGTCAGTAGTGAGCCGCTTTTGGCCCTGCCTTTACCCTGGACCTGGAGCAGACCTCACAGCGGTCCTCCTTTAGGCTCAATGATTGGACAAGAGAAAACACAGGCTCAGGCAAAACCAGACAGGAAAGAGCAGATAGAAACATGAAATAATGTTTCTCACCTAACGCTGACTTGATCCCCTGTCAAACCGCCGCATTTCCACTGATGAAAATTTTATTTGTTGCTCTAATAGATTAGCAAAGCAAAGCTAGTGCATTATTAGCATCAGTTGTTTTCTGTTTTTTGAGTCAAAACACTGTAAAAAATGGCAATTTCTGTGCATAATGTGTCCAACATAATCCAGCCTCAAAGCATTAAACAAAACGTGTTTAATAAGCATCGTAGAGTCGCAGAGAGTTTGCAAAAAAGTTAAATTAATTATATAAAAGTGATGGTAAACCGGAAGTAGTTTCTTGTTTACACCAGCTTGACCTTCATGTCACAGCGCCACAGACGTCAAATTATTGCGCGTCTTTTGTGAATCGCTCAGATTAATTCAGGTACATTTTCTTTTTATTTATTTAAGAAAGCATGTGTTATGTGCAAGTGACGTCAGCTGCTCACGTTGCAGACCTCAAGAGCCTGGACCTGCAGTGGAAACGCTCACCCTCATTAACATAAGTGACCCAAACCACTCCAAAGTGAACCGATCTGGGGGGCCCAGGCCAGTGGAAACGTGGCTTATGTCCACTGTTGGAGATTGCTACTGATTTTTAGTAAACTACTCGCATCGACTCGGACTCGTCAATGACGTTTATAAAAAGGTCTAAAGATGCAATGATTTTGCGTACGCTGCTTGTAGAAACATCTTAAATGTAATAAGGAAACGTTTAACCTGCTTTATGCCATTTGATCAGTGTGTTTTAAACAGCGAGAAACACAAATCCATGTGAATTTATACATCATCTGGACATCACACGCTCTTGACCATTTTTTCCCCTTCGTCTCCGCCTCCACACCATGTTGTAAACTGTCTAAGACCACAGGACTGTGTGGATTAACAAAGTCCGCTCTGGGTGGATGGTCCGTGAGCTATTCAGCTTGAGGGTACAACAATGCTGATAAAGTGGGGAAATTAGGGATGGAAATCGTTTGAAACTTTGTGCTTAAAATAGTCGACTGTGTCTTTCAGTAGTTGTGCTTGACCACTCTAGTCAGTGCAAGCCATATCAATGTAACTGTACATTGTTTCTGTCTAGCATCTTTGTGTGACTGTCCTTGTGTAAAACTGTGTGTTTGTTCTTGCAGGTGATAAACAACGCGTGTGCCACCCAGGCCATCGTCAGTGTCCTGCTGAACTGTTCTCATCCCGACATCGAGCTCGGAGACCACTGTCCGAGTTCAGGGAGTTTTCTCAGAGCTTCGACGCAGCTGTAAGACGACTTTTACATTTGTATCTAGCTACCTCTTTTAATGTGGTTATTACTTTGTTGGTTGTGTTTTTGTATTTTGCTTCTATTAACTTTCAAAATGCGTCCGTGATGGGATCTTGTATCCAGGGTTGAATTTTGCGATCATTTTTTAAAAAACCGTCACCTTCCACCATCAACAGTGGTCTCATGTGCGATACTAGTATTTTCAGTCTCCGTAAATGTAGCACTTTGTTGCAGAGTGCATTCCTTATTTCACTGAAACCCGTTGATACTGGTTTGTTTTCTTTTACTGTATGAAAAATTAAAGATATTGATTTTGGAACTTGTTTTTTATAGAAATACTTAAATGTTTAAAATATTACCGTTGCGGTTCCCCGTCTCCTGCTTCGAGTCCTAGGTGTTTCCTTTTCAGGTGTTCACGCAGCGATGTTGTGCAACACTAAATCCGTTTGGCAAACGTTGCATATTACCAGGGTTCCACGTGTCCTGGAAAACCTGGAAATCTGGAAAATGATTAGCTCAATTTCCAGTCATGGAAAACACTGGAAAATGAGAAAAACAGCCAAATGTCATGGAAATGAAAATATAATGTTTTTCTGGAAAATTATTTTGCTCATAATAAAATGTATACAGTGCGCAACAAATAACCAGATTTTTGCAATGTACAAACAGTAATATAAAGAAATGCCTTTGTACTAATGTAAAACTGCTAAAAATATAGGATTTGCAACCCAGATTGAAAAATCGTACATCCAATATTTAATTTATCTTTTTTTCACTTGGCTGTTTATCCAATGTTTTAATTGGAGGCATACATTTTTACAAAATAAGGTCAGCAGTAGTTTGATTTTAGTTCAAAGGCCTGAGGTAAAAGTGTCAAAAACCATGATGTTTTTCTCATGTTCTTCAGTCACTGGAATCTGTAAAATGCATCAGGTTGCACCAAAATTTACTTAATTTTTCAAAACCTCAGGGGGAGGACCCCAGACCCCCACTCATGTTTTTCTCCTGCACCACTGCAAAAATACTGTAACTGTGATGCTCATGAAACCTAAAAAAAGACTATCAAAGCAAACTGCAGCTTTGCAAATTGCCCCGTCTGAAAAATCAATTTTGACTGAGAACTGGCCACACGACGTTTTATATACTTTGATTGTCATAAATGTGGACTATTGGGCTGTCACAACTTGGCAAAACAGGCTAATTTTGGTGATGTAGATGTCGTGATTACATAAATCCTTGTTGCGAATGTCCCGGAAATGTCCTGGAAAATGTTCTTGGGATATGAGTGGGAACCCTGATTACGCAAAACTTTTTGACATTTAGCGTGATATTATCCCATACTTTAGAAGATTTTGCTTGTGCTTTTCCTCCTCCTTCGTCATTTTTTCGTCATCTCTTTCTTTCTTCGGTGTCTCCGCACTTTCAGCTGTTGTCTTCGTCATCTTGTTGAATCTGCCGTGTGCGTAAGGGGGCGTCATTACCATTTTGTACTTTTAGCGCAACAACGCCTGCGCAGGCCAAAATTACGTCTTTTAAACTCGTTATTTGTAAGAGTACAGCTAATATTATTTATAGTGATATTTATGAATGTATCTTGCAAAAGTTTGCCAACAGAAAGTACAAAACGGCACATTTATTTATCGCCATTTTAGGCTAACAAATAGCAGCCGGAACTAGCTTAATCAGGCATTTACTGCTTTAAACGGTAAAATCTCATTTTACAATCATTTGCTTTGTTGAATCTGTGAGGGAACTTTGTGTTTAACAGTTTAGTTTCGTCTGTGTTCAATTAAAATTTCAATACCAATAAAAGAATGTAAAGAAGTAAAGCTAAAGGTATGAAGTGGGCACATGGATGTATTATATTATCTGGATTGGGCTCCGCCCCTCTTTCCTGATGCGAGTGGCGATCAGGCCGCTCCGCGGTACTGCAGCGGTTGGGGCCAAGAAAAATTTCCCCATAGACCGTCAATGCATTTTTCGGCACTTCAACTGCTATTGCTCCGCGGACACGGCACCAACAGCTTCAACTAAGGTCTCATTTTGAGGTATTTCTCTCTAGTTTCACTACATAAATTTTCCAATTTTTTCGATGCCCAAACGCTTAAACGGGGTTTAGCCTAGCTTACGCTCTGCCCGCACTCTCTCCGCTCCCTCCCGCTCCTCCGCCACTCTCCCCCGCTCAGGCCACCATCGCTCTGATTGGTCAGAACTGATCACGCTGTCACTTTTCTGACATCATGATAGTGGGAGGCGCTAGCCCGCATTCAGGAAAGAGCGCAGAAGTAAAATCTTTTTCGGCATCAATGCGCCACTGAGCAGAAGCCAGTGAAAACAACGGGCCGCCATCTTGGACTCATCTTCCAGTTCTAATTATACTTCCATGAGTGGGCAATGACAGGGGTCGGATTGAATGCCAATGATTGGCTGATCTCTACTTCTCCTTATATATTGGTAGCTCACACTATGAAATTGCTCACTACTGCCACATGTGGTGGCCGATTTAGGTGCCGCTGATAGTAAAAGTTTTAGCCAACTTATCCATGACCAATTCGTTAGCAACTATTTTAATAATCGATTTTAGTTGTTGCAGCCCTACAATTTACACACAGCTTAATAAAGGTTTAATAGTTCTTCAGTGAGAGGCTTTTCCATAATTAGCTCAGTCGTTTTCAGCCTCTTCTCGTCGAGTTCTCGTCCTGATCCTCTTAAGCGTTGGTGACAGAGCCGTTTGTCGCTGAGAGCTGCTTTTTTGATCCTTAAATCTCAGGGTTTTTTTTAATCTCTCTCCAAACCCGGCCGGGACGTGTTTCTGACGTTTGTGAGTGTAACTGACAGACGTGATGTAACCGCCGTCACTGGGATTAAACCATGTGACGAGGAAATATTCCACTTTCTGAGACTGTAACCGTGTTTTAATGACAGTTTGGGGGTAAAATATTGAATTGTGATTGTTCAGGCAGTGTTAGGATTACATTTTAAACACGACCGGTGAGAAAAGCTGACTCCAGTCTCTCTCTTTCCACAGATGAAAGGTTTGGCTCTGAGCAACTCTGAAGTCATCCGACAGGTGCACAACAGCTTTGCCAGGTGAAGCTTCTTTCTCTCTCTTTCTCTTCTTTCTTCCTCTCCTTCTTACTTCTTTTCCCCGTTTGCACAAATTGTTCCTCTCCCTTTTTGCATCATTTCTCTCCCTCTCTCTTTTTATACATCTGTTCTCCTCTCTGTTTCTCCTTCCTCCTTATCTTGCCCTCCTTTTTGTACTTCCTCCCTCTTTCCGCTCTTCTTCTCTTTCTACCTCTTCACTCTCCTCTCCTCTCTTTGTCTCCTGTTTTCCCTCTTTTTTGCACCTGCTTATCTCTCCTTTTCTTTTACCTCCTCTCTCTCCCTCCCTCTTGTCTGCCTCTTTCTCTCTCTCCCTCTCTCTCATTCTCTCTCTTTTCCCTCTGTCTTTCCCAGTCTGTCTGTCACATCTGCTTCACTCCTCTTTTTGTCTCCTCTATCTTTTTCTACTTTCCCTCCTTCTTTTTCTCCTGCCCCTCTCCCCCACCCTCTCTTCCCTTTCTTTCTCTCTCTTCCATCTCTCTGAATCTCTCTCTTTTTTTCTCTCACAGTTTCTATCACATCTGCCTCTCTCCACCTTTTTCTTTCCTCTCTTTATCTATTCCGTCTTCCTGTCTTTTCATTTTTCTCTTTCTCCCTCCTCTTATTTCCCCTTTCCTATCCCTCTTTCTCCTCCTCTCTCTTCATCTCTCTCTTTCCCCCCTTTTATCATCCAACCTCTTTCTCTACCTTCTTTGTCCCCTGTCATTTCTCTTTACCCCTCTTTCTCTTTCTACCCCCACTTTCTCGTGTCTGTCATTCTCTCTTTCCCCCGCACTTTCTCTCTCGCTCCCTCTTTCCCTCTCTTTCTTATTCTTTCTCTTTCCCCCTTTTTCTTTCTGTCTCTCTATCTATCGCATCTGCATCCCTCTCCCCTTTTTCTTTCCTCTCTTTTCTACCTTCTCTTTCTCCCTCCTTCTCTTATCTTCCCTTTTCATTCCCTTTCTCCTTTCTTTGCACCTGCATCTCTCTCCTTTTCTTTCTTTTCCCTCTCTCTCCCTCTCTCATTCTTTTTCTCTCTCAGTCTCTATCACATCTGCCTTCTCTCCTCCTCTTGTTCTACCTTCTTTCTCCCTCTTTTCCCCTTCTCTTTTTCTCTTTCTCCTTTTTCCTCTCTCCTCTTATCTTCCCATCTCCGTCTCTCACCCCCCCATTTCACTCTTCCTTTCCTCTCTTTCATTTTTTCCTTCTCTCTTTTCCCTCTTTATTTCTCTCTCCTCTATTCCATCTACCTCCTACCCCCCTCATGTCTGCCTTTCTCTCTCTCTCTTCCCACTCTCTCATTCTTCTCTTTCCCTCTTTTTCTCAGTCAATCTCATCTTCCTTCCTCTTCCCCTTTTTTCCTTCTCCCTCTTTTTCTACCTTCTCTTTCTTCCTTCTTCTCTTATGTTCTCTTTTCTATCCCTCTTTGTGCTCTTTCTTTACACCTGCTTCTCTCTCCTTTACTTCTACCTCCTCTCTCTCTCACCCTCCCTCTCTTCCTCTCTTCTCTCTCTCTCTCTCTCTCTCTCTCTCTTCTCTCTCTCTCCTTTTAGCTCCACATATTCACACATCAAACTCTTCTTTTCTCTGAGGCTTAAATCGTCTTAAATCTCTTTAAAAGTTGAAGCTTAAGGTTTTATAATCCTCTGCTTCTCACACTTTCTGAATTTACTCTGTGTTCAATTCAAATCAACTGTTCAAGTCACAATAATCAACGTTTTCATGAAGCTCTTTTGAAACACATGAAGCTACGGTTGAGTGACAGGACTTTGAGTATTCTTATATTGAAAAAACATCTCTTATGCATTTTAATGATCAAAGAACACGTTATAAAGAGTGTGTGTGTTTCTGGCAGGCAGCAGATGTTTGAGTTTGACGCCAAGTCTTCGTCTAAAGATGAAGACGCCTTTCACTTTGTGAGTTACGTCCCGGTGAACGGCCGACTGTACGAGCTGGACGGGCTGCGGGAGGGGCCCATAGACCTGGGTGAGTGACGACCTGCAGCCGCTTCTTTAAAACATTTTTAAGTTAAGATGCTTTTGTAGCAGCTTGAGTCGTTCGCGGTCAGTAGTGCAGGGTTCGTACAGTCATGAAAAACCTGGAAAAGTCATGGAAAATTTCAATCTAATTTCCAGGCCCTGGGAAAGCTTTGGAATTCTACTGGTTTTGGAAAAACGGAAGATGATTCACTACCACAGAATTCTGCTTTTGTTTAGCTAAGACAGGCCCTTAAAATAAAAATGTGATGTAGGGCTAGGCTTGCCTGGAGAATCCAGCCTCACCGCTGCACCAGCGGATGAGTCTGGTCGCCCTCGAGTCAACTGGATTTCTAGGGCGGAACAAAGCTCACCTAACAGACAGCGGAGGGAACCAATCAGAGAAGAGCATAAAGGCTTCTAGTGCCGTAAACTGTTGGGATTTCTCTCGCGCTGTCATCTGCCGGTAAGGACAGGGACGTTGTTAGCAAAAACCACGTGACTGAAATAAACGATTTTCATTGCACGGTACGATCTGGATTTCGAAGGAAACGCCCTGGAGGGGAGGGCGACCAGACTGACTTTCTCTGTGTTAAAATCCAGAGAAATGTCATTCTGGATCCCAGGCAAGGACTAGGCAACATTGTGATAAAAATCGAATCGTGAGCTCATCTCTTTGACAATCTGCTTTTTTGATGAAATCGTGACTTACCTTTTCTCCATTTGATGCATCTGTCTGTTCAAATACATAGATTACTTTTTCCAAGCTATTACTCTTAGTCTCAGAATTGCCAAATCCAAGTCTTTACAGCTACTTTGGGCTTCCTTTTTGAAGTCTCTTTGGACTGCGCTTTTAAGTCATAAAAGGAATGACTTTTAGCAAAGTTTTAGGTTTGATTTATAAAAATATATCAATTTATAAAACTGAAACGTGGATTTTTAGCAGGTTTTCATCTCTAAAAGTCATTATTAATGTAAGAAAAACACATGCACTTGTTTTGCAGCAACACACAATGTTCTAATTGATCGATTACTTCATTAACTTTTTATTGAAGAGAGGTTGGTTGTTTCTCTCTGAAAATCTGGCAACACTGGTCAGATTTTAACAGCTGGATTTAGCTGTTGATAGTGAATTGAATTTACCTCAACAACAACAGGAAAGTAAACGGTCTACAAGAATTGTGATAAAATCGAAATCGTGATCTGGCACCCAAAAAAATCGTGATTATAATTTTTCCCATATTGCCCAGCCCTAATGTGATGTGTTGCAATGATTTTATTAAATGTATAAATTTGCAACAGAACATTTTGACATTCTTTCCACCTTTGTTTAAATGAGCATGAACAAAAAACTTTTAATATGTCTCATTTATTAGATTTTTCTTTTATTGTACATCAACATTCTGTGTTAAAGTTTGACTTTTGCTTCAAATCACACATTTACTGACAGAGGATTGGTTTTCGGTCTTTCGTTTCTTTGCATACAACCACATAATTGATGTTTCGATTTCTGGATTAAATGCCCAGATCTACTGAAAATAAATAATCGGTCTGAAATGTGTGAATACAAGGTCATGGAAATGTTGGAATTTGTTTTGGGAAAAGTCATTGAAAAGTTGTGGAAAACCAGAAGTTCAAATCTATACGATCCCTGGTAGTAGTCCAGCATTCTGTGTTAGCCTGTTTATTACTGGCTTGGTCTCCACTTCATGGGGATTCTAATGTGAAATAGTAAAGCCAAAGGAACCGTGTTGTCATAGAAACGAGCAGGAATTGGATCCAGAGTCACGCTTCTGCAAATGATGAAGAGTGGGTCTGGTTACCACTCGCCTGTGTTTCAGATCAACTCCACAACAAACCGACCAATCAGATTAGTTTATTTGCTAGACGTCGATGAAACAAAGGAGCTGATTGGTCGTCTGTCATTTAGACCAAAGTCTAACTTCACTCACCTCACATTAAAATTGTTTTTTTGCTTTGCTCATTGATTCTGCAGAAATCTGCAGTGTTTTTCAGTTCCACATATTTTTCCATGTAATTTTTTTTGTCGTAAACAACCATGTTGGTTTTCATATGAGAGACAGTGTGTGTCCCTGATTGGCTAATTACTCTGATAATCACACCCACTGAAATGTGAAAAAGATACATGGTGGCCAGACCAGATTGACAACGCAGCGCATTAGCGCCATCCTTAGGTAGTTTAAGAGGGCCGAGCAGACTCTACATGTCACCCAGAACGAACAAATCCGCAAATCCGGGGGTCCAATTCTGTATCTCGCTTGCTGTTGCAGTGACGACTGCAACAGCAAGACGTCTTCTGATCTACTCTGTATAGTGACAAAGCTCTTATGAGCCACTTACAACATATAACACACAGAGTAAGGGCGCGTCAGCGCCATCCTCAGGTAGGAGAAGGTCGGCCCGTGAGGGCCGCTGGAATGCCGCTTGTGGCTTTAATTATTATTTCCATTAAATAGTCGACCGTTTGGTGCCGGGGGATTTACCTTTTACTTACAAATTCTCTTTAAAAGACTGTGATCGGACAAAGAATATTTTTAAGTAAACAAGACCAAAAAAGTTAATTTCCAACATAATATCATGTGTAATCTGAAAACAACAGTGAATGTAAAGTGTGTTGTTTGTGTTGTGTTGTGTTTGCAGGGGTTTGTAATCAGGACGACTGGATCAGTGCAGTTCACCCGGTCATAGAGAAGAGAATACAGAAGTAATAAACACTATTTCTACTGTCACCATAGTACTATACCACTGCTTTTCTAACACGTTTGTCTGTTTGTTCAGATACAGTGAAGGAGAAATCCGCTTTAACCTCATGGCCATCGTCTCAGACCGAAAAATGATTTACGAACGCAAAATCACAGAACTGCAGACGCAACTCACAGAGGTACGAACGCAGCTCACAGAGGTACGAACGCAACTCACAGAGGTACGAACGCAGCTCACAGAGTACGAACGCAGCTCACAGAGTACGAACGCAACTCACAGAGGTACGAACGCAGCTCACAGAGGTACGAACGCAACTCACAGAGGTACGAACGCAGCTCACAGAGGTACGAACGCAACTCACAGAGGTACGAACGCAACTCACAGAGGTACGAACGCAACTCACAGAGGTACGAACGCAACTCACAGAGGTACGAACGCAAGTCACAGAGGTACGAACGCAAGTCACAGAGGTACGAACGCAACTCACAGAGGTACGAACGCAAGTCACAGAGGTACGAACGCAACTCACAGAGGTACGAACGCAGCTCACAGAGGTACGAACGCAGCTCACAGAGGTACGAACGCAACAGAAAAGATACAATACGATGCCAATATCTCATATTTGCCTCTGTATATTTGGATTGTAAAATGCGTTGCAAAGCAAGATCCAAAATAAAAACAAAATGTATTTGTTTGGAAAATATAATCTTTTGTGGGAATATTGTGTAAATATTATACACAGCCATATTTCAACATTTCATATATCGTCAAATGACCCCCAGAAATTCTTTTGCATTCCCCATTAGTCTTGTCCCCCAGGTTGCGAACCACTGGATTAGATGTGGACTGGATTTATAAAAGCATTTCTATCATATTTTGCTTTTAAATAGACACCTCACTGTGAGATTAGCTCAGAGTTTAATATAAAGTCTTGTCTGATGTTTCCTCAGGACGAGCCGATGGACACAGACCAGAGCAGCTCTTTCGTCAGCTCAGAAATCGCCAAATACCAACTTCTCATCGAGACGGAGAACCAGAAACTACAGAGATACAAGGTACTGACCGTCACCGGGTGAAGCTGCTCAAACTGAAGCTGTGTCTAAACCTTTCTGACACAAATATCTGGTGTTTTTGTGAATCTGAGGCTTTGAAAACTGACTCTAGTTATAAGCAAAAACAAGCTCTGCACACAAAAAACATCCCATTTTAATCTAACAAAATACACTGCTTTATTGATCTGTACTGGTGTAACTCTTTAAAATAATCCTCCTCAGATCGAAAACATCCGGCGGAAACACAACTACCTTCCGTTCATCATGGAGCTGTTGAAGACTCTGGCAGAATATCAGCAGCTCATGCCTTTGGTGGAAAAGGTACAAACAGAACACACTCACAGCTCACAATTCAGACAATGTAGAGCAGTTTTAGGCAAATATGATAATAACAGGTGCCACCAAATAACTTTAAGATGGGAAAACATAGTAATATAGAGTTGTATTTCTATTATATTTGTTTAGCGGAGAATTTTAGCTTATAATCAGGCACTTAAATAACAGCTGCGAGGAATGTCTTGGAAATGTTCATATAGCTTAATCTGTTATGAGTCTGCTGCTGCATTTGCTTGACATTCTTGACAGTTTAGTAGCAAATTTCCTAAACCTAATGTGTAAAGCCTGCTGGAGTCCACTAGATGGCACTATTACCTTGAAGACCTATGAAGTCATTTGTAGACATGACTGTAAAAGGCTGGTTCATAAGTGGTATCCATTTTTCTCTTTCTCTCTAAAGAATGTATTGTAACAGAAGATGTGAGTCACTACAGGACTTCTAGAGAAGAGAGCTGATTGGTTGTTCATAGACAACACTCCTGGTTATTTTTTGAGTCTATAAAATCCTGTTCTAAACCTTTGACAGTGTCCAAAGAAATATATGTGGGTGAATCTAGTGACGAGTCAAAGAGCTAACGATGAGTAATGCTGCGTTCAGACCGGATACAATTTTTGCGTTGAGGCATCAGGTTTACATGTTTTTAGTCGTAAATTAGTAAACTTTGTGTTTTCCACTAAAAAGTCTATGATAAATGCAGCACTATGAAAAAAATGACATCACTGTGTGCTGCCTGAATAGGAGTTATGCACTAAGGTTTTCCGGCCTCAGATGGACACAGGTCGCTGCATCCGGTGGTGTAGTTGCCATAGTGACACAGTTGTTAACTCAAATAGATACAGTCGGCAACGCGTCACTGTTGGGGGCGTGGCCTGCTGAGGGGGAAAACATCTCCTGCCTCACCATAATAAAGCATGGGAAGCTAAACTGTTTACCTCTTTTAAGACGTTTTCTAGCAAATTAAATGTATTTATAGCACAACTAATTCAAGTCGAGTTACAACTGGGTTTAAACGGAGGTTACTGAGATGTTGTTATGTCAGAAAAGTAAACCATAAGTTAAAAAATATGCTAAAAGACACCAGGCGGCGCTAGCATCACGTTGGCATTTAGTTCGCAGCTACCGTTAGCATTGCTAGATATATTTACATACTTGGAAGGTTGAATCACTTTATTTATCCCCGTGTCTTCATGTCTGTATTTGACACAATATATCTCCTAAAGTCCATGTTTGCTGTTGTAGTTTTTGAGCAGTGACTGATAAAGCTGTTGTTCTGATTCACTCCAAATGTTAACTTTCTCCCTCGGAGTCAGTTAGTGGGCGTGGCCTTTGATGCCGACTGTATCTGTACGATAAACATCAGACGCTGGATATTGGCGTAGTCCTGAAACAGTCCTCTTAAAGTTCTCTTTTGTCATCTGTTGTAGATGTAGCAACAGCTGTAACAGCAGGAAAAGTGCAGCTTCTGAACCAGGTTTTCATAAGGAAAAGTTGTAAAAGTTGAGTGAATTACTTACGCTAACAGGAGCTCCTCATGAGCCCGGGCCCACAGTACCTCTGCCAAGGCTCAAGAGCAGCGAGTCTTGGTATGCTTCTGTTCGTGTCTTGTGGTAAACTTGCAAATTATAAGGTACAATATAATTTTCTAAGTTCAAAAGAGGAGAACATACAGTCTGTTATCTGTTATTCTGTTTGGTTTTGGCCAACACACCACTCCACTCCTGGTCGCTTATTGAACGATCATACTTCTTTCTTTTTGGGAACCGTTTAGTCCTGTGATACCTGACCTAGAGTTGGAGTGAATGAAAATTGAGTAGAGGCACTAGGTGGCACCAGCCCGGTTACCGTCACATCACAGAGAAAGAGAAACTTAAGGACAAAACAAACGACATGGATTGACGCAAAGCTTACATGGATCTGTTAAGAAACATCATTGCGGTGTTTAAGCCTCTGTTGAAGCAAAGAGACATTGAAAAAAGACACAAAAGATTTATTTATGACGCTGGTTTGGCGTAAGCTTCGTAAAATATCGGCCAGTATTTATGTGATTTCTGAAGCAAAAACGCTGGCTGGTTTGAACACGCTTTCATTTGTATTTTTACTTGTTCGAAAAAAATGGGTTCTACATCTTTGAATAACAGGTTCGTACAGTCATGAAAAACCTGGAAAAGTCATGGAAAATGAAAATCCAATTTCCAGGCCCTGGAAAAGTTTTGGAATTTTACTGGGTTTGGAAAAGTTTTGGAAAATGACAACAAACAGGGCTCCAGACTAACGCCATTCCCCAAATACTCATTTTAAGTCAATGAGCCTCGCTCATTTCAGCTGCGTCTCTCTCTCCTCAGCAGAGCGCAGGGAGGAGGCTGATGCTAATGCAGCTGCGGTGCGTGTTCAGTTTCTTGTCTGTTCTTTTGCCCAAAGCGCTCCACGCATTGTGATTCACGGGAATAATTACACGGGATTCATCTATTTTTTGTTCACTTTCGGGTTTTAAGAAAAGGCATTACGCGCGAGTACACGCGGCACCGCTAGTCCGATGCGATGTTAGCTTCGATCAAACGTTTTTTCGAGTTTCCAAACTGCTTCATGCGACTCATTTGAGCAGCAGATTTGTACTAAATGCGCTAAAACTCTTCTACACTAACTCCACATCGTGTCCACACAGAAGTCAGTTTGTGTAAAGAGTTAACAGAAGCTAAACTATGATGCTAACAGCTAATCTGATGTGCTGCTGTTGTTGTATTCCACCTGCTTTAACCTGCCTCTGTCACACAAGCACAAATATTCAAACTCTCTCTGTCTCTGAGTGCTGTCAAATACAAATGAAATGTTTTATTTAGGACTCTAGATTAAGCAAATTAAGTAGATAACCACACAGTTTATTCAAATACTTTTAATTAGGTATAAAGATGTCACAAAAACGTCAAAATTGACAAAACATTTATTTAATTGAAGCCTTATTTAGAAGGATTCTATAATCTGTTGCTTTATTAAAAGAAAAACACAGAAATTACGTCCCAAATTACATACTTTCATATCTATATTTTTATTTCATGTATAATAATCTAGCCAATTTGGGATGGTTCCCAAAAAGTTGAGCAATACTCCGGGTTAGATAGAAATCAATATTTGGGATAATTTGCTTTGACACAGTCCCACTCTTGTTTAGTTTGGACATAGAAATAGCACGAGCTAAATAGAGTTCCTGTTGTAATTGGCTATAATGTAACTCAATCAAGTTTAAAACATTTTCATTTGTTATGTAAGTTTATAAATCTGTGAAATTCATATATTTAGGACTTAAGTTAACAAATATTTAATTGAAACGTATGCGTGAATAAGTCATGGAAATGTTGACAATTGTTTTGGAAAAGTTTGGAAAAGTCCTGGAAAATCATTAAATACAATCTGTACGAACCCTGGAATAATATTTTTGACTAATTGTGTTTATGCCTTATTTGTTTTTCTTCTTCAGGCGAAAGAGAAACAAAGTGCCAAAAAAGCTCAAGAGGCCAAATGAAGAGACCCCGCCCCCTTTTTCCTCCTCACGCTGTGTTCAGTCTCCAGAGCAGGTTCACACTCACGTTATAGTCCCAAAACAAACACATCGATATGAACTGACACGGAAACAGCCCGACTCATCCTACATTAAAAAATAAATAAACATGTTTCCATCTGCGTCCGTCTTGTCACATTAATGTTAAATACTATGACATGAAAAGCACTTATTTGTAATTTTAGACAGAACGGGAAGGATTGGAGAAAATAATACACGACAAGCTGTTGGTTTGAGCGCTGAAGATGAACCAGATGTGGACTGTGTCGATGTATTTATTCTGTTTCTCTCCTGGATTCTCTCAGGCTACGTTCACACTGCAGCTACCATTATAATTTGTCAGTTTTTATACTTCTTTCTCAGTTAATCATCCTTTAAGTTGCAAAGCCCAGTCAACATGAATTCATTATGAAATTCAATCAAAACTATAGGCTGGTTCACGTCTGATCTTTGATTTTGAGCACATTCTCCATCTGGAACTGGCAAGAGTTCGGGAAAAGGTGGGACGTTTAAAGAAATTTGTCGAGCTGATTGGATGACTTGTAAACTAGTGCCCGTCTACATTAGTTTTTGCTTACACTTTGCTCACACTGCATCGGTTCGTACTACGGTCTTTCAGTTTCTTGAAAAAGGCTCTCACACAGAAATCTGTCTGGTTCGGCGAGCTGTGCGACTGTGCTCCGGTGGTTTGGATCTTTTCTATTTAAAAGGAACATTTTTCGGAACACCAAGCGAGCGCGGGTGAAGTGCATCCGGTGGTTTTAAAAAAAATCGTTACGCTACTAATACTAAAACAAATACGTAAAAATTCAAGACATAAACACGACCATATAGAGGGATTTTCGGTCGACGTCACTTACCGCACTACTGCACATGCGTTATGCAGAAAGAGCCTCCTCTCTATCCGCTTACATGGGGAAACTTCTTTGAATAAACAATGAAAGGGGATGAGAGTTAGCGTTTTAATCAGGTCTGAACCGGTCTGACAGACGTCTGTCTCCTGTGTTTTTCTCGTCGTTTTTTCATTCACCTGTATGTAACTTTTAAGGGTCGTAGGGTTGAGTTTCATTCACAAATGTTGATTTAGCTGCAGAACTTAAGTTTTCGCAAAGTGATAAACTCTTGTAGTTACTGTCAATGGTGCTTTTTCAACTTGTTTTCACTGTTGGTGTCTATGAACAGCAACACTTTCTACAAGCGGGGTGCACATGCATCGCCCGTTTTGATAAACAAATAATCCCTCCATTGTGTGGTGAACAGAAAATGAACTGATGTGAAATAAGCCCAAAACTCCACTTTTGTTATTTACATTTACAAAGTGTCAGTGATCAGGGTTAAGACCCAGTTGAGCGTGAACCCCGTGAACTCGTCGTCTTGCGATGCTGGCAGTGTCCGTACATACAGATGCAGATTCCAATCGCAGTACGAGTGAACGCCAGATCTCCAGTCCATAATCTGGACTGAAGGCAGTGCGAGCCGAGCCAATCACAGCAACGAATCGTACTGATAGAAGTCTTCAAAGTAGTCATCTGGACAACACTGTCCAGATGCCCAACGCAGTTATGCCGTGACCAAGTTGGCATACCTTTCAAAACTTCCAAAATTTAACCTAACCCTAATCACAACCCTAACCTTACTCATATGTTAGAAGTAAATATTTTCTAACAAACCATTTGCTAGCATAGCCACTAAAACAAACCGATGTCAGTGTGGCTTAACCAGGTTTGGGGGAAAAATCCGGTGCTAACAACCCTCTTCAACCTGCCCTGCTGCGATGTAAACCAGTGATTCGTATAACTAACCAATCAGCTGGTGGGACCCAGATCGATTTCTCTCCAGTTTGTGAATTCACACGTAACATTTTTACGTATCGTTTTGTTTTGTCATGTTTGTTTTTTCTGCAGATGTACCTTTTTGAAGCAAACGGGCCAAATGAGTAAATCAGACTTAGACTCTGCAGTGTGAACGTAGCCTCTGTTCTGTCAAAAGTTCCCTATTTCAACTGTATTTTGTGACTAATACAGGATCTCTTCAACTTTCAAACTGTCAAACTGGAACAACTACACAAGATGAAACAACTTGAGCTCAGAATATTGATCTTTAATACAATCTGGAGCCTGTTAGGTTATTATCTGTTAAACCCAGTCCAGCTCTCTTGTATCTGAACTGTAAAGATGTTTATTCTGAATCCTCCACTCGCTGGTTCTGCTCTGTTGGACTGAGTCTGTAAATGTAAAAGATGAATCCATCCAAACCTCGCATGTGTCTGTGTCTGAAGAAGCTTTGAACGCACGACTGAAGGACAAATGTGCAGATTCTCTCGTCTTATTTTCATAATAAAATGTATTGATGTTTCTATTGTGTCTCTGTGCTCTGTGTTTGATGAAGCTGTTTGTGAGGAAACACTGCCCTCTGCTGGTTGTAGAGCGGTACAGCACAGGGGTTCCTAAACCTTTCAGACCGGGACAAACCATGTAACCAACTCACGACCCCCACAGCAAAATACATAGAATCTCTAATTATTTCAAGCTGGAAAACATTAAATTGGGTTTAAACATTGTCTTTATATGATCAAAATTCAGTCAAACCTGATTCTTACAGTTAAAAATACAGATTAAACTCCAAGTCATATTGTAAATTTACATCTTGAATTCATGTGCCTGACACAAAACATTTTATAATTCTGTAATGGATCAGTATGAATTTTGACAACTTGTCAGCTGTGGTCATGTAAAGGATGATCGTGTAGTGGAAAAGCTGCTGTTCATTGAGAAGTTACAAACTGAACAGTCAGGGCGTTTACATGGAGGCCAGGAAAACTGGATAACTAACCTAGTCCGATTTAAACTGGTTTTCCAAAGCTCATGTAAACTCGGGCAGACCTATTGAGGAGATGTAAACCGGTTTTCGGAGTTGGCGCACGTGGTCCCGACCGATTGTAGTCTGATTACAGGCTTATGTAAACAGACAATCGGTCTGCAGCTGGACAAATGTAACTGAGCAGCTCACAACCCTGACCACTGCACATTCTGACAATAAATTAATAATTTTAGAACTATAAAGTGCTTTGCACAAAGTATCACACACAATCTCACATTTAACTCCATGTTTAACACTGTTCTAGATGTTTAAAACAGTCCTACATGTTCCAGAAAAAACTGTGTGTCATTTAACAAACAGTTTTACAAACAGTTAATAAAAATAAACAATATTAACAATGTTAAAGTAGTTCAACAAATTACAGCCTCAATCCTGCAGTAGTGAATCTGACACAGCAGGACCAGTCTCTCCAGGGTAATCGGTTTACTCTCTCTCATGTAAACAGGAGCAAAACTGGTCCAACTGGTTTGAGGGGAAAACCAAGTAGAGTCCGGTTTTCTAGCCTAGTCTGATTTCCCTGGACATGTAACCGCAGTGAATGATGATGATGTGTTGCTGTAGGGCTGGGCGATATATCGATGTATATCGTATATCAAGATATGTACTTTACAAGATAGAAATGTGGCCATATCGTACACAATGAAATATTGTTTCACTGGTGAAAACTTTTGAAAAGCAGTTACAAAGAATTACAAAGAAAAGTGAAAAAGAGGGAGAAGATCAATTCAATTTTGTTGTAATTATCAAATTAGAAACTTGTTAGTTTTACTCAGTAAAAGGCACAACTACAATTCCTTTTATTCAATGAAAATTTACATTTCTACTTTTTATTTAGCAGGCTAAAAGCTTAGAAAAAATAGTTCACTTAAAAATATTATTTCAAAGATATGGAGATACTGTATATATCGTATAAAGAGATGTGAACACACTATATCGAGATACACATTTTTGCCCGGCCCTACCTAGCAATATAACTTTATTATTGTGCATTTATGTATTTTGTTTATTTATATTGTAAAAAAATAAAAATAAATAACAATAATAATAGGGGTGCACGGTAGCAGAGTGGTTAGAGCTCTGGCTTCCCAATAAGGAGGTCGTGGGTTCGACTCCCGGGTCGGACCATATCAACATCTCACGATCTCTCTGGGTGGAGTTTGCATGTTCTTCCCGTGTCACTGTGGGTTTTCTCCGGTTTCCTCCCACCTCCAAAAACATGTATGTTTAGGTTAATTGGGCATCACTGTAAATTTCCCTTAGTGAGTGAATGAGAGAGTGAATGTTTGTCTGTCTAACCCTGCGGCAAGTTGGCCACTGTCCAGGGTGTTCCCCCGCCTAAGGCCCAAAGTCACTGGGATAGGCTCCAGTCACCCGCGACCCCTAACGGGATTAAGCGGTAGAAAATGAATGAATGAATATTGTGAAAATAGTATTTTTTAAAAGTAAATGGACCTCAGGAAGAAGAGCAGCAGCTTGCTGTTGCTAATGGGGATCCAATAAATAAACAAACTTCTCACGACCCCCAGATTTTGCTTCGCGACCCCCCGAGGGGTCCCAACCCCCACTTTGGGAACCAGTGGTAGAGCACCCAGTCAATTTTTCTCATGAAAAATGTTATCTTTGCAAAGATTTTTTATTTACAATGGTTTGAGTCATTCTGCTTTTAATTTAGTAGTTTTTACTCTCACTGCTTTAGATTTAAGCAACTTCATCTTTTTTCTTATTTTTGTGACTGCAAGAACACATTTTACATTGATAAAAATAAAAAACAGAGATTGGGTGTCAGGTCGGGTTCTGGTCAAGAAGTGCCTCGTCTGTGTGACGCAGATGAAACAAAGGAGCTGATTGGTCGTCTGTCATTTAGACCAAAATCTAACTTCACTCACCTCACATTAAAATCCTTTTTTCTTCGATCATTGATTCTGCAGAAATTCACGATGTTTTTCAGTTTCATGTGATATTTTTTTCATGTTTTCACGACTACAGAAAAGAGGGACATGGTTAATATATCCAGACGATATATACGCCTGGAGGAGAACCTTCTCTTGCTTGTTTCCATAGAAATGTTTCTTTGAGCTCAAATCTACCCCTGGTTATCTACTCTCCTCTCTTCCTTCTTCCTTCTCATTTCTCGACCTTCAGCCTACATCTTCATAGTTCATTCCTTTGGTGTTCCTTCAGAAGTTTGTATAATTATAACTGTCTGCTGCCTCCAGCTGTGACTCAGGCCTAAAACACTTCTCACATTCTCACCTTCTTCACCTCCACACAAGCTCAGTCACTTCTCTTTATACTCTCTATCATTCTGCAAACCTCACACGTTGACCTAAACTTGATACTGTAAATCTCATCACCATCCTGATCCAAACAAAGGTATTTCTGTGTCTGTACCTGTGCGTCATGCGTGTGTTTGCGTTGCTGCGCAGAGGAAAGGCATCTGCAGGCCTGTGGCGGCTTGTCCACAAACGTCACGGATCCTGGGTTTTCTCTCCACCGTTTGAGGAGAAAAGAGTCAGTCCTGGTTTGGAGACGTTTCACTTTTCACAGAGTCGATCGACGATGGGAAAATGCCCAACATGTTCTTCTCCAAAATCAGGTTCTACGACATTAAAGATCTGATCAATGAAGTCAAACTACCCAGAAGGTAAGTGTGTTTTTGTGTTTTTAGATTTAGAGAGAAGCTGAGGTGAGTTGAGACACTTTAATCTTTGTTCAAAGATCGTAAAATCTGAAAAATAAGTAGTGATGCACCGATCCAGCTTTTTCAGTTCCGATACCGATCCCGATACTTTAGAATTAAGCATCTGCCGATATCGGCCGATACTTGTGTAAGGACTGAAATAACTCTTTTTTCCTTTTCAAAACATAGACTTTTGATCATAATAGTGTTGTTTATACTGCAAGACAAAACTGAACAACTTAAGAAGAAGAGAGAGAAAGAGAGAGAGAGAAAGAGAGAAGAGAAGAAAAAGAGCATGAGAGGAGAGAGAAAGAAGAGAAGAAAGAGAGAGAGAATAAGAGGAGAGAGAAATAGAGAAGAGAAGAAAGAGACAGCATGAGAGGAGAAAGAGCGCAAGGAGAGAAAGAAGAAAGAGAAGTAAGAGAGAAAGAAGACAGAGTAAAAGAAGAAGAGAGAAAGAGGGAGAGCAAGAGGAGAGAGAGAGAGCGAGGGGTGAGAGAGAAGAGAAGAATAAGAGATGGAGAGGGAAAGAGAAAGCGTGAAGAGAGAGAAAGAAGAGAAGACAGTAATAGAGAGAAGAGAGAATTAGAAGAAAGAGAGAAAAGAAAGAAGCGAGAGGAGAGAGAGAAAGAAAGAGATGAAAGAGAGAGCGAAAGAATAAAATGTCAAACATTATGAGACATTCTGGATCAACATCAGACATAAATCAGACTCATTATGTCCAATTAAACAACTAGGATATCGGCTGAACCGATATCATGGAGCCGATACTCGATCCAGCAAAATTTCCTGGATCGGCACCGATATTCGATCCCAGTATCGGATCGGTGCATCTCTAAAAATCATGTTAATAAAAAGCATTTTTATGTACAATTCAGGATGTTTTTTGTTTAGGTTATTCATCGTTTTTGAAAAGGGAAAAAAAGGTCACCAAGTTAAACCAGCTAAAATAAAATACATTTTTGAGTGATATTTTTTGTAAATTTTCACTTCACCTTTGAGTTTTACCTGAACACGTCACATAAATCATAGAAGAAAGTAGGTTCTACTTTAGCAACAAGATAACGTTGGGGTAAGTCACTTTTTAAATGTTTGTGTTTTCCACTAAAAAGTCTATGATGAAGGCAGCACTTAACGATCATTAGTTCTGATCAGGAGCTGAATGCAGTTCTCTGATTGGCTGAGCCTGAGTGGTCCTCTCCAGTTTCACTTTGTTGTTTGTAAAAAGAAGTTTATAAGCCATACATGCAACCAAAATGAATATATGTCGATATTAACCATGTGTTGAAGGATTTATGTGAGGAAGTTTTAGATTTAAAGCATAAATTGTGTTTGCAGCGTGAAAATCATCTACTCCACCTTTAACCGGATTCAGAATCTCTTGTGGGAGAGGGGAGGCATTACGGAGATGCTTTTAGTGGAAGGGGAAACCGGAGCACTCGGAAGAATCCTGTATAGACACAGTGACAACATGCAAACTCCACAGGATCAAATTTCATTCACAAATCTTGATTTAGCAGCAGAACTTTTGTTTTCTCACAGATAAACTCTTGTACTTACTGACAACAGTGCCATGACCTGTTTCCACATCTTCAAAATCCTTCAATAGAAACTAGAGATGCACCGATCCGATACTGGGATCGAATATCGGTGCCGATCCAGGAAATTTTGCTGGATCGAGTATCGGCTCCATAATATCGGTTCAGCCGATATCCTAGTTGTGTTTAATTGGACATAATGAGTCTGATTTATGTCTGATGTTGATCCAGAATGTCTCATCATGTTTGACATTTTATTCTTTCGCTCTTTCTTTCTCTCTCTCCTCTTTCTCTTTCTTTCTCTCTTTCTTCTCTCTAATTCTCTCTTTTCTCTATTACTCTGTCTTCTCTTCTTTCTTTCTCTCTTCACGCTTTCTCTTTCCCTCTCTATCACTTATTCTTCTCTTCTCTCTCACCCCTCGCTCTCTCTCTTTCTCTCTCTCCTCTTGCTCTTTCTCTCTTCTCTTTATTACTATGTCTTCTTTCTCTCTTTCTTCTCTCTTTCTCTTTCTCTCCTCGCGCTCTCTCTTCTCTCTCCTTTCATGCTCTCTCTCTTTCTTCTCTTCTCTCTCTTTCTCTCCTCTCATTCTCCCTCTCTTTCTCTCTTTCTTCTCTTCTCTCTTTCTCTCTCCTCTCTCTTTTTTCTCTCTTCTCTCTCTCTCTCTCTCCTTGCGCTCTTTCTTTCTTCTCTTCTCTCTCTTTCTCTCTTCTCTTTCTCTCTCTTCTTCTTAAGTTGTTCAGTTTTGTCTTGCAGTATAAACAACACTATTATGATCAAAAGTCTTATGTTTTGAAAAGGAAAAAAGAGCTATTTCAGTCCTTACACAAGTATCGGTTGATATCGACAGATGCTTAATTCTAAAGTATCGGGATCGGTATCGGAACTGAAAAAGCTGGATCGGTGCATCACTAATTGAAACATACTGCAAGAAGACTCCTCTTGGCTAATTGGCATCAAGTCTACTCAAAGTCATTTATTTAGTGCAGTAAACACATTTACATTACAAAAGTGTCTTTAAACTTGGGGTAACTAACATCTGTAGTTGTTATTTTATACATTTTGTGTTTTCCTCCAAAAGGTTTATTATCTTGTTCGATTGCATTCTTATAGTCCCTGTTGTTCTAGAACTGTGTGTTGCAGCACTGGAATTTTCCCACTGATTTTATCTTACAAATGTAGTACTTTTGCAAACAAAAATACCTCACTGAGAACTGTCTGAACTGAATAATGCAGTATTTTAGTTTAGAGCCAAAAGAAGCTCTGTGATTGGCTGAGCTTGAGTGGTTCTCTCCAGTTTCACTTTCTGTTTGTAAAGAGGTTTTTAAGTTATATTTGCAACTAAAAATGAATATATATCAACCTTTTGTCAAAAGATTTGTGATAGGAGACAGATTTAAAAGCTAAATTCTGTTTGCAGTGTGAAAATCAGGTCCTTTAACTCAGTCTGTCTTTGTCTCCAGGTAAAGTGTTCTAGTGTTTTACTCTATCTAAATACATTATAATACCATAGTAGAAGTCTTCAAAGTAGTCATCTGGACAGTGTTTCCAAAGATCAAGACGTTTCGACTCTCATCCGAAAGTCATTTTCAGACTTCTACTATGGATCACTCCCGGTATGAATGAGGGACTACACCGTCTTGTTGCCAAGTACATTATAATACGTTATAATTACTTGAGTGGTCGGAGTAGAGTTATTGACCTTCTGACACTTGAGTAATCTTATTTTGAAATCTCAGTTTCTCGCTCAGGTGTGTTTCTGTCGTGTCTTTGGAAATTCCAGGATCTGTGCCAATCATCAATCACTTTTCATTATGAAACAACCAAACTGTTGCTCAATTGCTCAGTGCAACATATTTGTGATTTATTTTTTTTTAATCCTTTTATGAATCTGAAATATACAGGGAGCATTTACTGCAGTGGCCTTTTGCAACTCTACCTGCCTCTTTGTTTCTTTAGTCTGAAGTGAAGTGTCTGCTGTGTCCAAACATCAAAGAAACTGTAAAACTACAGACTTCATAATCTGATCAAAATAAAGTCCATGCTGAGTGATTTTACTTTGTAAATCCAGACTCAGTTCACTTTATTTTTAGTGTTTGGGGCATTCTGATCTGTGGAGCTTCACCAGCCAGACTCGGGCGGAGAAGAAAATAGCCTTGAGCCATATTTTGGTCGTACAGCAGAAAAGAGATGGAGCTGACGCAGACTCCTGCAGAGCGGATGTGCAGGATGTGGAACGATGTGTTAAGACCAGACAGCATTTTTACGTTACGCAGCGTCTTGCGAAGTGGCCGCAACTTTGCTAGGATTTGCGGCCGCCGCAGAAGTTGAGAAAATCCATCTTCAGACGCGTTGGAAGTTGGCGTCAGCCAATCAGAGACTCCACTTCTGTGACATGCTGCTGTTCTCTCAGATCAAGAGGAAAGGACGACTGTTTACTCATGTTTTTTATGAACTTTTTAACCAAAGGTTGCCTGTTTTGGGGCATTTTTCAAAGACTTGGTCGTTCGTTGCTCTGAATATCTGGAGACACGGCAAAGCAAACAACATGGACATGATCTGGACTGACAATGCCTCACATAGATCTATTAAAAATGCTGGTTGTGGTGTTTAAACCACTGCTGTACGACATGACACTGGAGGAGGACAGAGACAGCAAAAAGACACTGTCTGGAGGAGGAGAAAGTGTAAGCTCAGTTTTATAAATGCAACAAGTCTCTATCGCTCTCTCTCTCTCTCAACTAGATCTGTCTATGAGGAAAACAAAGCCTTTTGTAAACAAGTGGGAGCTCGAAGAAGCGTTTTGGGGCGTTAAAAGTGTATTTTTGTCCCCCAACGCCTCGACGTGCATTGGGGCGTTTTTGGACGCCTATTTGGGCGTCAGCTTCAGAAATGTTCTGTTCAAATCCTCATTGACAAACAGCTCTGTGCAGCTGCTCTGACAGTCAGAACTGAGCGGAGCTGGATGTAGTGGGATCAGTGTGAGAGGTCTAATTTTTTCACAAAGTGCTGCATTTATCATAAACGTTTTAGTGTAAAGCACAAAGTGTATTTATTTACAAGTAAAAAGGTTGTTTTCCCCATCTTTAAGGAATTGAGGCATTGAAAAAAAAACCTTGAGCCAAATTTTGGTTATACGCCGGAAAAGAGATGGAGCTGACACGCACTATTGTCCTGAAATTAGAGAGAATTATCTTCACATCAAATCAATTTATTTTTGTATAGCCCAAAATCACAACAACAGTCATCTCTGAGGTCTTCCCAACATTATTAAAATCAAAATAAAACAATACACATTCAATGAAACAATACACATCTTCAAAAATGTGATCTTTGACAAAGGTGTACTGTGGGACTTTTTAACCAAAAATAGACTTGAATAAAAGCATGTTCCAGTGCTAGCCTGGCTGAGATGAAAGAACGTGTTTGTGGCTCAGTGCTGAAGCCCCACACAACCGGGCCTCACCCACAAGTCTAAAACCTAAAGCCCTGTGTTCTCTCCTCGCTGTTTCCTTCCTCCTTCCTTCACTTCCTCATTCTTTCTCTTCCTCTAAACTAAACTGTTTGAACTGTTACAGGCTGGACTTTATTCTGAGCCGGAGATCACACAAAGATGACTCGGCCGACTGTGTCCCGGTGCGGAAAATGAATCATGAAGCTCAGTGGAAAAGCCTCAGGTAAGAGCTAGCGGGCTAACATGCTACGTGCTATTGTAATGCTAATGGGAAAGGGAAGAAAAACTGCTCAGACAAAAGGAGAAAAGAACATTTAATCAGCCGTGTTCATGTTGTAGAATGTGATAACGTCTCTTCTCTCTTAAGAACACTGTACTTTGCTTTGAAATCTCTAAAAGGAAATTTCTTTTAATGACAAACATCAGTATATTATTGATTTATCAACATTATTTTCATTGATGATTTGGGTTGAAAATAACAGCAAAAAGGGAAACTGTTTTGGGCAAATTTAAAAAAAAAAGGAAATTTCTGTTTTTGCATTTTTTAAACTAATTTATTTATTATGACAATTACATTACAATTACATTAAGCGTTGGACATGTGTTCAGTGGTGGGGAAACAGAGAACCCAGAGAAAACCTATGCAGACATGGGGAGAACATGCAAACTCCACATATAAAGGCCTCAAGCAAAAAAAAAATTTGGTTTGACCTTGCGCTTCTGCCCAAACTACTTTACTGCGATGTGATTGGTTTGGCTCACCATAGCTGTCTTTAACTGTTCAAATAGATTCTGTAGCTCAAAATGCCCAAAGTGGGGCCCAGGGGTCAAAATCGGTCCTCCAAGGAGTTTGATTTGGCCCACAAAAAGATATTGTGTTAAGACTTGCTAAGTCTAATAACATTTTAAGCTGAAAACTTTGTTGCAGGAAGCAGTGCCGATAAATGCACTTTAAAATACTCCTAATACGAGCGGAAGCATCAAACACAGAGAACACTGCCTCCTCGGTGACAACAGCTGCAGCAGCGACAAGCGGAGCTGCAACATGGACAAGATTCTGTCATAAGAAAGACTATTGATGCAGATAAGACAGGAGACGAACGCACCGCATGCTTAATTGCGATTCATTATTTTGTCGGCAATAACGCAGGTCATGGAATGCATGAATGAAAGTGCCTCACACTTCTGCAGCTGCACCCTTTTCTCTCCCTCTCTCTCATAAACAGTCCTCAAACAGAGTATCTGCAGTTATTACAGTGGACACAAGGAAGAAAGGTTTGCTGTACGGACAGCGGGACAGAGACAAGTCTGAGCTCTGTGTGAGTTTTTAAATCATCCAAAAAGACCCAGGAAACACAGAGATACGGCTCGTTAAAGTCTTCAAACCGCACCTCATTAAATATGCGCACAGAGAATCAGCAGTTTCGTCCGAACTTTTACTCACGTGTTGGTGATGTTTACTTTGAAAACTTTATAAAAAAGAGATTATTTTACTGCCCACAGTTTATAGTGAGCATTGAGCTGGTTTTAACCAGGACTAACGATGAGTTGGCCACTGTCCCCGCCTAAGGCCCACAGTTACTGGGATAGGCTCCAGTCACCAGCGACCTCTAACTGGATTAAGCGGTAGAAAATGAATGAATGAATCCCAGAACTGGACCAGGTTTCATCAGGAAAAACAGAACTAACCCAGAACTAAACAAGACTCTTTCAGAAAAACACATTAGTTTGGATATATAAATACCTGTTATGTAACTGGTTCCATAGTTTATTGATTGAGCTCTAATTTTGTATAATTTGGTGCTATAATTATTATTTAAGCCAAAATATCACAGACGGGTATGGATCATTTTTCCATTCTGAGGGGCACATGGCAAAAGAAGTTTGAGAAGCACTGGTGTAGATTATTTTCTCTGTCCATCTAAAAAACTAAAACACACACACTACTGGACATTGATGTCTAGACATATTAGTTCACTTCTTCCTCAAAATAGTTGTTACATATTTCAGTAAACTTACCTTTTCTTCATCTATTTCCTAAGACAGTTTTGGTTATAAATGATGATTTGATTTTTATTTTGTGCAGTTTGAAGCCTGGATGTTCTCTCCAGCCGTCTCTGGAACAACTTCTGCAAGACAAAGGTAAGAACAGACTTCTACTGGAGACACAACCTTATTACCGAGAGCAGGAGACAGGCTAACCTCTGTTCTGTGCAGAATACCAGCGCTCGTTCCGTCAGTTCCTTCAGTCGGAGTTCAGCGAGGAGAACCTGGACTTCTGGTTGGCCTGTGAGGACTTCAGGAGCCTCACTTCAGACGAGGAGCTGCAGAGGAGAGCTCAGAGCATCTACCAAGAGTTCCTCCAGACCACGGCCAAGAGAGAGGTACGTTCAAGAAGACCCACTGAAGATTCTCTTTCATCACTGCCATACAACAAATGGTTATGATTTTTAAAGTGTGATTTATTATACTGGCTCTACTGAGACAAGCAAAGACTGATCAAAAAAATCCCCTAACTTTAAAGTTTTGTATGACCGCCTGCTTATGTCCATTCAGAATCTGCCTGTGCACACCGAGCGTACAGAAGTCGCTGTGCGTAAAGTGTCCACACTTTCAGACACCACATCAGTGATCACTCTTTACCGTTTGGTCACCCCAAATACCATCAGTCTGCCATGTGCCTGTGCATGGTTTATGAACAAATAACAAAGTGTTGCTAAAGAAATCACCAAAAATAATCTTTTTCACGGGGTGCACGGTAGCCAAGTGGTTAGAGCTCTGGCTTCCCAATAAGGAGGTCGTGGGTTCGACTCCCGGGTCGGACCATATCAACATCTCAAGATCTCTCTGGGTGGAGTTTGCATGTTCTCCCCGTGTCACCGTGGGTTTTCTCCGGTTTCCTCCCACCTCCAAAAACATGCATGTTTAGGTTAATTGGGCATCACTGTAAATTTCCCTTAGTGAATGAATGAGAGAGTGAATGTTTGTCTGTCTAACCCTGTGACAAGTTGGCCACTGTCCAGGGTGTTCCCCGCCTAAGGCCCAAAGTCACTGGGATAGGCTCCAGTCACCCGCGACCCCTAACGGGATTAAGCGGTAGAAAATGAATGAATCTTTTTCAAGGTCACGTGGGATGATGGCCTGACCAGTCCTTCCCTCCTACATTCTGTTACATTCTGTTTGATGCAGAAGAGTCTGAAACCGGAGCCTCAGCCAATAATTTTCTTGTCCAATGTTAGGATGATCCAATCAAACACGGCCATTCTGACACGATTACGCTCTAAAATGTCGGAAGTTACTTTAAAGCCCATTTCAAAACATTCAAGAAGGCGAACGTAGCTGATTCGGCTTGTGCTTCAGTTTTGAACAATGAATGTATCAACTCCTTAAAACCTGAGCAGCAAACCGTGAGGCTTCAGACTGAAAAAGTCTTGGTGCCACATGTTTACGAAAACATCCGGTTCAGTGTGTCGTCGTTTTGGTGGAATTTCCAGGTTTTCTGTGATTGGTTGACTTCGCACTCGGAAAGACCGCCCTCGAAATGGAAACTCGGCGCTCAGATTGTAAAGTCTGTCAAAGTGTGTAGGGACTTGCTGGCAAGTGTGATGATGCGTTCAAAGCTCAAACTGTTGTATAACACTAGAAAGACTTAAAAAGCTGCAGTTTTGAAGGGTATTACAATTCCACAGAAACGTAAAAATAAAAGGCATTCACTGTAACTTTTTGAATGCAAGTTTAGAATTGTTATGACTTTAAATTGCATTTTTGGTGACCTGGGATATAATCAAACGGACAGTAGGCTTTGTTAAGTACCCAACCCTTCGCACTTGGCTCGAGTCTCTGGCTCTGCTCCTACTTCGGCCTCAGTGCATGAGTAAAGTTTTGAACATGCAGAAGCAGGGGCGTAGCACCAAATTCTGGGCCCGGGTACAAACATTGTTAATGGGCCCCTAACATTAAATATTTAAAACATTTCGGTTTTGTTTCCTTCTAGAATATGCATATATCAGCTTCACATAAAGATGAGAATAAAATTTAATGTGTTTAGCTTACTTTTGTTAAGCAACAAACTTGTGTACATTTTTGACACATTATTAATGTTGTTGGATTGAAAAGTTGTGATATATTGATCATATTCAACACAAAACCCTGAGAAAATGCATATTTATTGAACCGATAATTTTGTGTCAAACTCTGGCTTTGTTCACTAAAATCTGCAAACTCTGGCTTATAATATTACAATCTCTCCATCTGTTATCTTTGTTTATATTTGCCCAAATAATATTCTTTATTTATGTTCAAAGTCAATTTTTACGTTTCATCGGAGTGATGAAGCTCTTTGATATCACAAAAAAATTGCCTTTAGAGGAACAATTTATTTCACGTGAGCAAAATTAAATGTTTTTGGGGGGGCCCTTTCCTGCCCTGGGCCCTGGGGAAACTAGTACCATTTACCCCCCCAGTCCGACACCCCTGTGCAGAAGCATACGTGTTTGTTGTGTGGGTTTCAGATGTCAGTGTTGACTCACGGCAAACGCAGACACACACTGTAGACAATTTAATCCACAGCTGACTCCGAGGTCGTGCAGGTGAGATTAGAGGGCTCTTCCAGGCTGATTTGATCATGATGTGCATCGGTTTTGTGTCTGAAATTGTAGTGCACCACAGCGTTTACTCACATACGGTCAAATGGAGTTGGTTTCACTGTAGACCTCACTGTAGTTTCATTAACATTTGTTTGAGACAGATAATCAGCAGTTGTATGTTAGGGATGTTTATCATGTCTTCTTAAAGTATTTATAAAAGCATCTTCTTCTATATCAGAAAAGTATTGATAAGAGATGGTTTATTACCTGACTAGTTTCATTCACATTTGGACTTTTTACCAATCCCATTGCACTAATAACCACTTTTCATAGTTTGACCCTCTGACCAGACTAAGCTTTGAGTTTCAGACCATCAATAAACGCAATGTAGGAACCGGATTAAAAACAAAAACGTGTGTCCTTGCTTGTCTCTTTCTCCAGGTGAACGTGGATCACTGGATTCGGGAGCGGATCCTTCAGTCTCTGGACAAACCCAGCGCCTCGTGTTTCAGAGAAGCTCAGAAACACGTTTACGCTCTGATGGAGAAAGACTCATGGCCCCGATACACAAACAGCCTCCAGTGTCACGGCCTGGGACAGAAGTCACGCACACACTGGTACATTTAAGAGTTTTTTGTCCTCTAAAGGCCGGTGCAGACAGTGAGCAGCTCATGGAGAGACACTTAAACAGAGCAGGGCTTCATTTAACACCAGTAACATGTTTCAGGTTTAGCTCTTTAGGTCTTTATCGTTTAAATGAGAAATACTGTACTACCAAATCAGAGAATCAACTTCCTGAAAGCTCAATACCTGGTTTACATTTACGTCTGTGCTCTATTCTTTGTCTTCTTTCATCCTGAGCTGCTTTCTGTAGAAAACATATTCATTTACTGTGTTTAAAAGTCTAAATGGAACTCGTTGATGGTACTGAATATAAGGTGTTCCTGATGGTATTGAATTGTCTTACTGTACGTGAATAAAAATGACTGAAATATGTGTTTGTGGAGGAGTTACAGAAGTGTTGAAGAAAGTCTGACTGAAAGTGTTTTGTTTGTTTTAAATAAAGATGAGTTTGATCTCAGTGTGTTTTGTATCAAAGTTAAACTGTCAGTTTCCTAATAACAATGTAATACTAATAAAACAACAGTAAGTCACACTTTTTTTCATTGTCTGACAGGAGGTGCGACTTATATATATAAAATAAATGTGTAAATAACTATGACCGGACTCTAGCTCCTCCTGCTTCTTAGACGATGGACAAATGCTGTTTCATGCCCTTCTGTTCCGTCAGTAACACGTGACACTGTCGTCTCTCAGGTACAGATACTTGTGTATGTGTGGAGTAAACATTTATAAAACTGCAGACCTGGAGGCTGCAGTCTCATGAACCACACTCACGTAGGGTGACCACCTGCCCCGCTTTTGGTTGCACCGTCCCGCTTTTTAGGCTTGTGTCCCGCGTCCCGCTTTTTCATTGGTGATCGAACACAGTGAATATAACACTTACAGCGCCGTGTTTAAACGGGAGTTTGGGCATCTGTCTGATCTCTGTTAGTGCACGTTCGTGTGATAAGCAGCACTGCATGCCAATCAACAGTCTGCACGCCACTGGTCCCGCCCACTAACTGCAAGGAAAACTTAACTTCAGCCTTAGTGGCGACAACAGCAAGAAACTTCTTAATCAATGCAAACAATTAGGCCTATCTTAAACCAAAAAACAACTACCTGTTCTAAACAACCTAATATTTCAATAGGCTAAATAAGACAATTATCTATTTATGCTATTCATAAAGTATTACTCAGAGAACTTTTTATAAATGTCAAAATATCCTATACATTTGTATATGATCTCTGTTTATTTTAGTTAAAAACAGCAAGCTCAGTTCAAAACAGGTTTATTATAAAACATTATGTGCGATATTTCTCTAGTACATGGACTTACTGGCGTGTGAGCCTGTACAGAATTACGTAGAGGTGCTTGTTTGTTTGTTGTATATTTTTTATCTTTTGTTGTTGTTGTCTTGTTTGTCTATGTGCTGTCCTTTTTATAATCTATGGACCTGGTGTCTGAAATAAAGCTTAATAATAATAATAATAATAATAATTATGTAATTTGCCGAGTCCGTCCCACCATGTCCCACCAAATCCTCAAACCTGTCCCACTTATTGGAGTTTTTGAGGTGGTCACCCTACACGTTAGTTCATTGAGCTTCACTCAACGAAAACAACAGGACAGAGAGAACTGATTCCGTCTGATTTCAAGAGGAGTCGTTCTTTTAATTATGATCGCTCTGAAGACAAACTCTGATGTTTGTCTGGTGACTGCACAACCAAAACTCACTGCTCATTTCTTTGTATCACGCGGAGCACTCGCAGATCTACGGCAGAGGCAGCGCGAAGGAAAATGTTCCAGAAGAATGAATGAAGGACTGCTGTTTATGCACCGAGACACGGAAATGAAGTTAGTGAAAGAGATGTGTGGAACCTACTGCTAAGAAACAGCTCCACTCGATGATTTAGTGATAATATAAGAGCTGATTAATGCAGAGTTTATTAATGTTTTGATCTGCTTCAAGTCAACGGTCCTTGGCCTCTGTCTCCGTGTCATAGAAAGGTTCAGACAGGAGCAGGGTTTATGGAGCTGGATAATGTACATTTATTTCCCCCAATAAGTACAACCTATATACGTTTTCTTCTTTTGGGGTTTCTGCGACGCATAGTCCTAAAATTATGGTACTAATAATAATGCTTTGGATTTCTAAAGCACTTTTGAAGACACTTGAAGATCCTTAACATTTTGCATTATTCATTCACTCCACACTCGATGATGAAAAGTAGCCCTTCGACCACCAAAAACCATTCACACTGACACCAGACCCAGACCAGGAAATGTGGGTGAAGTGTCTTGCTTTAGGACACAACAACAGTTTTTCATCCAGACGTCCAACTGTGTCTCCTGATGACGAATCTTCTGCTGCTTTCTTTGTTGATCCTCTATCTTTCCTTCTCTCTCTGTCTTTATCTCTCTCTTCTTTTCTCTCTCACACTCTGCCTCTTTCTCCTCTCTCTTTATCTTTCTCCTCTGTCTTCATCTTCCTTCTCTCTCTCTCTCTCTCTAAGTTTCTCTAATATTCTTCAGCTCCTTTCTTTCTCCTCACATTCTCTCCTCTTGCCTTCTATGTTTGATCCTCTCTCTCCCTCTCTCTTTCTATGTCTCCTCCCCTTTCTTTGTCCTTGTCTTCTCTCTCTGCCTCTCCTCTCCCCCCTTTCCCCCTCTCTTTCTCTCTCTTTTCTCTCTCTCTCTGTCTTTCTCTCTCCTTGTATCTGTCTCCCTCTCCTCCCACTCTTCTCTCTTTAGTCTTGGAGCTATGTCAGCCCTCACGTCCCTCTCTCTCTCTTCTCTCTCTCTCTCTCTCTCTCTCCTTCTCTCTCTACATGGACAGTTTTGTGCAGTTTGTGACTTAAAAAGGAACCGGCCTGAGTCTAAAAATACCTCCTGGAGCCGGAGCCGTGGCTGGATCAGGGCGAGGGCATCGGGGTGGAACAGAGGCCGGGGCAAGACTCCTTCTTAGGGGAGACACGACGCGGGGGAGACATGAGGGAGACACAGGGAAGACTGAGGCTGCTGAGAGGGCAGACACAGAAGAAAAGTGCTCAAAAAGTAGACAGAGTAATAAAATGTTACACTTTTTACATCAACTTGCCTAATCCATTATGAACCTCATAATTCTTCCCCACCATCACTTTAGAAACACTTTCCACAACTTTCAGAAGTCGGATCAAGTCAGGCCCATGGATCTATTAAAAATATGGACAGGGTATTGATAGCTTGTTGCTATTTATAGTGTAGAAGTCAAGACCAAAAGCCTTCTGAGGTCACAGATCCCTGAGATCGTCCAAGACCAGTCCAGGACCGCTGGATCGAGACAAGAGACCAAGACTTTTAAGAGTCGAGCCTGAGACGAGACCAAGACTTAACGCCTCCCGTACACAGACTGTGAGGTGAGTTTGGTCCGAGACGTGTCTGAGTTTCTTGCTCAGTGCCTTGTTCGCCAGCAGCAGTCCACTGAGGTCCCTTATTGCCCAAAGCCACGTGGATATACGTGGATTACCGCAAGAATGCTCGCAGTGGCGGTATTTGGGGTGGGCGAGGTGGGCAGCCGCCCAGGCGGCATTTGCCAGGGGCGTCATTTGCCGAGAAAAAAATATATATACAAAAGTCCTTCATCCGCGCCGCAGGACGCATGCAAACTAATGTGCAGTTAACAGGTCAAGCTATACCAGGAGAAACAGCACCCTCTACTGGCAGCCTTCACAAACAGTTCTGTGTGCCGTCCCATCTTAATCAGTGGATTAAACCAAATAAAAAATGGGGACGATTTCCCAGCTGTTGCTGGTAGGAGTGGGGTCACGGCCAGGTTAATTGATAGGTAAGGCAAAACGTCTGAAAAACACATTTTATTTATCTCCATCAATCTGTAATGATACATTTTTGCTGCTTCAAAGCATGCCATTGATTCTGCAAGTAACTTGGTTTAGTCTGAAGTCAGAGTGCAAGTTGTTGACGAGGTCAGAGGATGCTAACATCGTCGTCTCTTTAGTCATACATTTTTCATTTGCATGTGCAATGAGACGGTCAAAACTTTCAGGTGCTCAGTTTAAAAAAAAAAAAGAACAAGCGAAACGTGAAAAGGATGAAGGTATGTATAAGATGCATAATGTTTTGCCCAACTCTCATAATTATTATTTAGCCTGTCTGGCTAGCACACTAATTCTCCATTTTAATATCAAGAAGATGGCCCAGACACTTCTGCTGCTGAGTTCAATTTGATTATTAAAAATCACATTGTTTTATTGTTACCACTTTTTGACAGATGTTGATATACAATAATTGTACAAATAATTAAAGCCGCAAGCGGCAATCCAACTGCCTGGTGGGCGATCGGGTGGGCGATCGGGCGGGTTCTAGGGGGGCGCCAGAGGAGCTTGTTCACCCAGGGAGTCATGCAGGCCAGAACCGCCTCTGAATGCTCGTAACATGACTTGAAAGTCGCATCAGACGCTGCGACTTCCGACAAAAATAGACTCTCTACGGATTCTTCCCACACACTCGCGCGACACTCAGACGTTCACATAGAGAGGTCTGTGTACAAGTGCACATTAGTTTTAAGCACTTTCTAAGTTTTGTGAGAGTTGCACAAGTCCTGACCCGCACCAAACTCGCACTCGGTGTACGGCAGGGTGAAGCGTCGAGACTAAAGGTTACGTTTACAGACAATTTTCCTTCATTTAAAGATTGTATTTTGCTTTGACGGAAAATACTCAAGGTTCTCCGTCGTTTTGACAGATTGAAAATGGAGCCGCCCTTTTATGTCTAGTAATTTAGAGAGCTGCATCTTGACCGGACTCACGCTCTCCCGCTCTTTTAAATTAGAATGCAACGATACAAATGCCGCTTTCAATCCCGTTCATGCGCGCTGCTGTTCCGTCTGGGAGACCGTGAGACTGACACCTGCAGACGTGAGGGCTACTTGTGCAAATACGTGACCTATAAATCTGCAAACAGGAGACTGCAGTTTCACAGACCACACTTAACCTACGGAGTTTTGTTGGTCTGATTTCAAGAAGATTTGTACTTTTGACCGTGATCACACTGAAGTTTATTCAGATTCATAAACTTAGCAAAAAGTCAATTTCAAATTTTTTTTGGCAATTTCCTGGTTTGGTGATTGTCAGATCTGCGCCCGCATCGGTTCGCATTAGAAAAACTTTCCCGGAGGAATGAAGGACTGACTTTTATGCACAGAGAGATGGAAAGAACACGTGGAGTTTGGGTAAAATACAGTTTGGATTTGGGGAAAGTGGAGAGAAGTGGAAAACTTAACTCTTCCAGCGCGTGTTGTCAGTGCTTCACAGTCTTTCCCGGGTGTCATGGCTTCTCGCTTCACTTCCTGGTTCTCCCTGACCTGTTTCCATGGAGACGCTGTTTGTTTTTCGGCCCAAACAGCGACAGATCGGGCGAGAAGTTCCTCAGGGGGGAGAGGATTTGTGAGCTCGGGCTAAAACAGGCTCTGACGTGAGACGATCTGCTCAGCTGAGTGAAGACCGGACCCACAAGACTAAATATGTCCAACTCGGCTGCTTTTGTGTCTTATCGTCTTTAGAACTCAAACATCATGGCAGCACACGTGAAGGCAGCAGTCTGAGCAGGAGGTCCACACTTTCCTCTTCACACACACACACACACACACCTGCTCCTGCTCCGGTGTGACTATGACCAGGGCCGTAGCACCAAATTATGGGCCCCAGGTACAAGTCTTGTTGATGGGCCTAAAACATAATCTTGTGATTTAATTATTTAGTCCGCTCTCATTATTGTTTTATTCATTTGGATTTATTTCCTTCGAGTATAATCACATAGAGTTTATTAATTGGCTTGAATGAATCAAATTGAATGCTTATAATATTATCTTTCAACATTTTTATCGCCATAACCGACTCCAAAACTTGACATTTATGTGTTTGTTTGTATCAAAACTGTTGCGTTGAATCCACTGCGTACATTTACAAAAAGATAAGAATAAAATGGAATGTGTTTTAAATACGAAAATTCTTGTCCAATTAATAATCATCTTTATTTAGCTTTTTTCTTTGGCCATATACCGTTTGCTTCAGTTTAAGGAATGATAGAGATGATTTAGTGCAGAGGTGTCCAAACTTTTTTCAGAGTGGGCCGCATTTTGAAACTTTTATAGAGCAGAGGGCCATATTTCACGCCAGTGAAGTGAATCATTCTAAATATTGCATTCGATCTAATTTTAATGAACTACCACCCTTTTAATATAGCATTAATCATTCATTTTAAGGTTCAAAGGAACTAAATGTTTGGGGTTTTTTTCAATTATGAGAAGAATTGCTCAAATTTGACATTAAAAACTATACTTTTTGTAATTTGGGCCAAACTTGCAGTAAGTCTGAGGGCCAAAGAAAATTGGTCCAAGGGCCGCATTTGGCCCCCGGCCGCAGTTTGGACATGCCTGATTTAGTGGAACAATATTGATCTCACAAGTAAACATTATAGTCTTTTGGGCTCTCTCCTGCCTTGGGCCTCCAAGGCAGGAGAGAGCCCCAAAAGGGTAAATGGTAGTCCAACACCCCATCACCCTCCGTATGAGTTGTATCGTGATTGGTCATTACTCACATTTCACAATGTATTGTGGACCAATTGACCCATTTAAAAAGTAATATTCATTATAATACAGGCATAACCTAGCCATCCGGATGATTTATCTCGCATATTTGTGAATTCACAAACTCTAGATAAACCATCTGGCCTTCCAGCCGCCCGATTGGTTTGGGAGTCTGAACCGCTGTGTTTCGGCCAATCACATCACAGCAGCGTAGTTTTGAGGCCCAATCACATTGTAGCAGGGGGGGCTAACACGGGCTGTTAGCACCAAGTCTAATTGGATGTACACTGACTGCGAGGCGGGTTTGTTTCAGGACACGTGGGGGTTTCTTGCCAACTGCCTGTTACACCAGGTGCTGTCAACTGCCGTCTGTCTAAAGCCACGCAGATTCACGTAATTTCTTCCGAGAACGCTCGTATGGTGAATTGAAAGCCGCATCAGACTGCTGAAGTCTATAGAGGGATTTGGGTCGACGTCACTCTCCGCCCTACTGCGCTTGCGTCCTGCAGAAAGCGCGCCTCTCCATTTGTTTACATTGGGAAACTTGCTCCAATTAAACAACGAAACGGGACGACAGCTAGCTGCTTTCATCAGGTCTGAACCGGTCTGACAGACGTCTGTCCCCTGAAGCTTGAGACAGCGTTTTTCTCGCCGTTTTTCTCACTTACCTGAAAGTAACTTCTAAGGGTCGTAGGATCGAATTTCATCCATAAATGTTAACTTAGCAGCAGAACTTTTGTTTTCGCAAAGTGATAAACTCTTGACGTTAGCTGACAACGGAGCTTTTTTGACTTGTTTCCACTGTTGTGTCTATGTGCGGAGGCTCTTTCTACAGGCAGGGTGCGCGTGCATCGCCCGTGTTGATAAACAAAAAATCCCTCTTTAGACTTCATGCGGATTCTTTCTGCAGACCCGCGCAGCTCTCGCACTCGCATCTGCACTCCGGTTTTAAGCACTTTCTAAGACCCACACCGAAGTCATATTCAGTGTACATCCAGGGTAGGTCCAGCTGTTGAGGTTGCTCACTTGTTAACTCATCTGTAGTGCGAGGCGATCTCAAATATGACAGATAAAATAAACTCAGCGACTAAATTCTAAAGAATAACCACAGTGAGGCGGATAAAGTGAATAAGACCAAAGTTATGCAGCTGCACAGTGGCAGAGTCATTAGCACTCTTGCCTCACAACAAGAAGGTTCAACTCCAGCACAGGTGGAGTATGGAGTATGGAGTTTGCAATTATCTCCTCTTCGGTTTCTCCATCAACCAATGACATGCATCTGAGAATACTCTCCAGCTACAGTCGTGACCCAGACTAAAGAAGATCTGAAGATGTGTCTTTAAGTGCTGCTTTGAAGGACGATCAAATGCAGAAGACACATTTCACTACGAGAATAAATACGTATATCTTAACCTTGACCTTAGATTCACGTGGAGTATAGCAAGAACACTGTCTATGACTCTTTCTGCACTGAATCCAGCACACATCTGACACATTTACCTTAGTTACACACACACACACAGTGCCTGGTGCTGGTGCCGCAACATTACAAACGCTCCTTCAGATCTCTCGCTCTGTTCATGAGCCTCTGAGCAGATCATGTGCTTCTCACAGACTAGTTCCACTTCACAGATCACGTCCCTGTTGGGCAAAGACCCAGACTCGACTCTGAAGTCATGGAACAAGTCCACAGGTGTGTGAGGTCTGCTCTGCTCACTCACGTCTGACAGACTTCACTGTATCTCCAATGACTATGTGCTGTGTAGATATTCATATAAAAAAGATTATGTATTTTTGCAATGTTTCTGCTTCTTATGTTTTAGAAGTTTCCACAAGTAGAGCTGGAGGTAGAGAACATTTACTGGGAGTGAAGAAAATTATAAAGTGTAAATAATCAAACCTTATGCTAATGCTGCAGAAATGCTCCAAATGAATCTAGATCAAAATGGCGGCACTTGAGATGATTTCTTGGCTGATTTCTAGTCATTATTGATCATGACTCGCAGATAAAATCAACCAACAATCTAAATAGGTCTCATAATGCTAGGGCTGTAGTTCTTTAGTCGTTTAATCAATTAATCGGTTGATGGAGTCTTGGTCGACCAAAATTTTAATAGTCAACTAATTCCTTTAATTTAGTTTAGAAGGTATTTGTATTCAACAGTAACAGAATCATTGCTCTGAACTGCATTTTTATATAATTTCATGTTCATTTTCTGCATAAACTAGTTTTTGCATGAACTATATGATAATATTAGTCTTTTTGAGCAAGATTTCCAACCTGATTTGGATACTAAGGAATACACTTGATTCTCGATGCCACAATGACAATTAGAATGCTCTTTCAAGAAAGTCAGATTTATACAATAGACTGACATTTTCAACACAAAATCCAAGTTTATGATCAAACATTTTAGTTTCAAACCAGTTTTGAGGAAACTCAAGATTATTTTAAACTTTCAGAAATGTGATTTTATGTTTCTTTGCAGAAAATATCAGATTTTTGTCCTGTTAATGTTCTATATTTGTTCAAATGAGTATCTAATTTCAACACCAGTTTTAGCGTTGATTTGCAGTATTTTAGACAACTCTACACCGATATTCGATCCCAGTATTGGATCGGTGCATCTCTACTCAAGACCAAGACCTTTCAGAGACAGTCCAAGACGAGACAAGACCAAGACCACAGAGAGTCAAGATCGAGACTTTTACAGGTCGAGACGGAGACGAGACCAAAACCATTAAGACCAAATTAATATAATCTTTGAAGTTTTATATAATTATCAAAGTCCACATGATCTCACACTGGGATCACACTGCCTCAAGTCCGTACTCTGGTCCGGTTTCCGGAGGCTTTCTGTCTCTTGAAAAGTAATGAGAGTCTCTCACACAGCGATTCGTCCGGTCCAGCGTGTCGTGCGGCTCTGCTTCGGTCGTCTGGATCTTTTCTGTTTGAAGGAACTGATGGAGAACTCCAAAGCTCTTTTTGGTGAAGTTGTGAAAACAAGACACAAACCAAAACTTGACGTAAGTGTTCTTGTTTATATATTGAGGGATTTTCGGTCGACGTCACTTTTCGTCCAACTGCGCATGGTTAGCTGGGTAAACTTATTTTATTAAAACAACAAAACGGGACAAGAGGAGCAGTTTGGATCAAGATTGAACCGGTCTGACAGTGATTTCTCGACGGGTCTTAGGGTCAAATTTCATTCACAGATGTTGATTAGCAGCAGAACTTTTGTTTTGTTGTTAAACAATTAATCACTCAATGTGTCAGTGATCACAGAGAGACCCAAGTTCGTGAACCCCTGTGAACTTGTGGTCTCACAATTCAAGCATTTCCAAATAGGTCTACTTTTATCAAACTAGTCATTTATTTTGCATTAGTAAACACAGTTCTGGCTCTTTCTGACTTTAATCTGTTTCAAGTTGAGCTAATGTGGCTCTTTTGTTGACAAAGGTTGCAGGTCTTTGTTGTATAATATACTTACTAATTGCCCTATTTGTGTCTATGTTAGACCGATATCTTAAAATCCTCAGAAAAGTGGAGTTTATGGCGTCTGTTAGAATGAAGAAGCATGAAATAAACACAGACAGTTGTCAGCAGTTTCCTACAGAAGTGAGCTGAGACTGAAACTGTTGTGACATCTTTAGTCTCTGATCTTTAGACTTGTCCACAGAAGACGAGACAAACATGGATGAAACAAGCAGCCTTAGACACACGTGCATTCTCACTTGTGTTTATTTGCATATGAAACACACGCGTCGGTCAAACAGAAGCCGTATTTGTTTTTACGTCAGTATTTTAACAGCGTTGCTCAAACCAGAGTCATGACTTCCTGTTTCTTGGAAATGACACAATGATTTAGATTTGCAGCATCATCTTCAAACGGTTTTAAATAAGGTGGAAACAACAAGTGTAATCTCCACATCTCTCAGTCCTGATCATTCAAGCTTAAACAGAAATCTTTCCATTCTGGCCCTAGAGTTCTAGTCAGGCTGGCTTCACTTATAGGGCTTTTCCATTAGTACCTGCTTGGCCCTACTCTACTCGACTCTACGCGCCTCTACCCAGCTTAGCCCCGCTCAGAGGGAGAGCATTTCCATTACAAGAGAGGCCGAGTGGGGCTGTGGTGAAGCTGGGTGGTACAGTTGCCAACACTGTCACTCCCCGAATGGGGACATGATGCAAGCTTATAGAAAACAACGAGTGTTTTAATGCGTATCGGCTTTAATTAAAGATAATCAGACCGTTCGTTCTCCAGCGTTTCATAAGCGTAATATAAACAAATATCCACCGCCGCATTGGCCAGTAGAGTGAAGCTTTTCATGTCAACACGTTCACGGACTCACCTCTTCTTCACGTCCGCTCGATGTCTGGTCCCGATGTAGTACAATAACAAAGTCAGCTGTCCATCTTCCTCCTCCGTCACTCTGTCCTGAAGAAGCTGCATTATAATCTTCTGCTTCAAACTTATGCATTGGATGTCCATCAGTGTTTACTGTGAGAAGCAGGGGCAGGCAGGACCTGCACGTGCCTACGAACAAGCCCGTGTGGGCTACGCACATACTCATAGAACTACACGTTTATGTATTTAGCGGATAGGGACAAGGGACTCAGTTTTTTATGTCACTGTGCTGTTTTTTGCTACGGTGAGTACGAAATGGTGAAGCAGTTCGGCAGCTAGCTTAGCGGCTACTCACGTAGCGTATGGGCATGGCGTACTGTAACAAAAACAAACCAGCGGCACTTGTGTGACGCAACATGCGACGTGCGTCTGACATCAGGTTTAGTATCTACTCAGCTCGCTTTGGCCCTGGGGTAGAGCAGGTACTAAAAAGTACCTGGTCGGAGGGATCAGCCCCAAATGGAAAAGCGCCGAGTAGAGTAGAGTAGGGCCAAGCAGGTACTAATGGAAAAGCCCTAATAGTGTCTCCCGGGTTTCACAAAACTGCAGATTGTCCTCAAACCCAGGAGGAATAATCAGCAAACAGAGCTGAAGAGTTGTTTATCAGAACCAATTACAAGCAGGGGTGAACTGGCCATAGGTGCATTCTAGAAAAGCAGAATGAACGTACAGAGCCGCCTCCATTTTTTTCGTCAGCCGGATGATCAGGGAGCAGCGTCACATCCACACAGTTGTCCAGCTCTGCAGTGGAGGAGAAAACAGCTGCATGTCAGATATAAGGACATCAAGCTCGGCAGTCATTTGTACAGACCAGGTCGTACTTTCAGGCAGGATACGCTCGCTTGAAGAGTGCACGGTGAACTGAGATTAGCTTGTCTTGATGTGGGCATGAGCATTATTGACCAAAGAAGCAGAGGTTTTGGGGCCTCGCCGGAAAAACCATGACACAAAAAACAGATGTGAATTGAAAGGGCAATCATAAAGAAACAAAAAAAATGTATTCATAATGTACGAGGAACTTCAAGTAAGAAAACAAGATGATACAAAAAATAACTATTGCAAACTATAACTTTTGTTGTTTCATAATCTGGGAGGACACCACACCCTCCTGCCTTCACAGCTATAAAAACATATACATTTAGATATTCTGACCTGCTCATAGTTTCTTGATAGGTCTACCCACCTCACTCTTATAAAATACACATTTAAAAGTTAATTACAGGAAATGTGTGAAGTGCTGAGAGCATGAATGACCTGTAAGAGATGAAATGTGATTTTATGATGTGAATGATGAGGCAGATTTTTTAAGATGTACTGGTCATTTTAGTACCACTTTCATTGAATGTATTCCTTTTATCTGTTGTTAAATCAACCTGACTACAAGTGGAAGAGCTTGTGCTACAACCTGGTACAATGCATCTCTCCTATTTAAGGTTAATGTACATTGTCCCTGTTTCATTAAATAAATAAACTAAACTAAACGAGGGAGGATCCACAACCACGACCAGAATGAGAACTTACACTTGCCATGAAGCATTTAGGTTTTAATATTCTTATAATATTGCTGCAGATATAAGGTAGTAAACATTCTGACGTGAATGGAAACTTGTGTTTAGAGCTGGTCAGAGACATGTGTCTGTTTTACATAATGTGTGTCCTTTAGACTGTTTCTGACAAGCTTTGCATAATAGAGTCAGAATGGATTCTAAATGTGTCCTGCAGTTTGTGAGTGTGGAAACCCTCTCTCATCCATCCCTCTCTCTCCCCCACATCTCCCTCTCTCTCTCCCTCCTTCCCTCCCTCTCTCTTGCTCCCTCTCTCTCTTCTCCCTCTTTCTCTCATTCCTCTCTCCTCCCTCTCTTTCTTTCTTTCTTTCTTTCTTTCTTTCTTTCTTTCTTTCTTTCTTTCTCCTCTCCCTCCCTCCATCTCGCTCGTTCCTCTGTCTCTCTGTCCTCCTCTCTCTCCCACATCTCACCCTCTCTCATTCCTCTCTCCTCCTCTCTCTCTTTCTCCCTCTCTCTCTCTGCCCCTCTGTCTTCCTCCTCCCTCCTTCTCTCTCTCCCACCCTCTCTCATTCCTGTCTCTCTCTCCCTTCTTCCCTCCCTTCCTCCCTCTCTCTTCTGCCTCTTTCTCTCCTCCTCTGTCTCTTCTCCTTCTCTCTCTCTTTCTCCCTCTCTCTCTCAGTCTTCCCCTCTCTTATCCCCCTCCCTCTCTCCTCCCTCCTCTATATCTCTCATCCTTCTCTCTTTCTCTCTCTCCTCCCTCTCTGTCTTCCCCCTCCCTCTCTCTCCCTCCTCTTTTTCTCCCCGCTCTCTTTCTCTCTCCCCACATTTCCCCCTCTCTCCCTCCCTCTCATTCCTCTCTCCTCCCTCCCTCTATCTCTCTGTCGCATCCCTTTCTCTCTCCCACATCTCTCTCTCCCTCCCTCTCTCATTCCTCTCTCCTCCCTTTCTCTCTTTCTCCCTCTCTCTGCCCCCCCTCTGTCTTTCTCCTCCCTCTCTCTCTCCTCTCCCTCTATCCTCTCTTTCTCTCCCTTTCCTCTCTCCCCCTCTTTCTACCTCCCTCTCTCTGCACCCCTCACTGTCTTTCTCCTCCTTCCATCTCTCTCTCCTCCCTCTTTCTCTTTCCCACCCTCTCTCATTCCTGTCTCCCTCTCTCTCTTTCCCCATCCCTCTTTTACTCCTCTCTCTCCCTCTTTCCACTCATCCCTCTCTCCCCTCCTCTCTTTGTCTTCCCCGTCTCTTTATCCCCCTCCCTCTCTTACTTCTCTTGCTCTCCTCCTTCCTTTCTCTCTTTTTCTTCCTCTCCCCTCCCTCTCTCTCTTTCTCCTCTCTCTGTCTTCCCCCTCTTATTCTCCTCCCTCTCTCTTTCTCTCCTCTCTCTCCCCCACATTTCTCCCTCCCTCTCTCCTCCCTTCCTCTATCTCTCTCTCCACATCTCTCTCTCCTCCCTCTTTCTCTCACATTCCTGTCTCCCTCTCACCTCTCCCTCTATCCTCTCTTTCTCTCCCCTTTCCTCTCTCCTACCCCCCCCCCCCTCTCTCTCTGCACCCTTCTTTCTGCCCCCCCTCCCTCTCTCTCTCTCTCTTTCTGGTGCAGAAGGTGTGTATTTGCTTATCTCTGTCAGTTACCATCATTTGCATCTGCGCCGGAGCCTCTAAAATACCCTGAGCGCAGCATGCTACCAGCGCACTGCAAAAACAACCACTGCACATACACACAACCTCAGCTTTCAAACTATTTATTTATTCATTT
>JBBPFD010000248.1:0-96159 GCA_038363315.1 Mugilogobius chulae | reverse complement strand
TATTTATATATATGATATTATTAGATATACGAAAAACTGAACTGTCTCAGTTTGTAGTAAAGCAACTTATTGTGTCTTTTTAATGAATTGAAGTAAACTGTCAAAATCAATCCAAATTTCGGCCATTGGGTTTTCAAAATTAAATGTACCTACTTTACATTGTCCTATGGAGAAGAGTGGCGGCTAATTGACACAATCTGTAGCAACAACACGAGAGTACTGTTGTCAGCTAACTACAAACGTTTATGTGTGAAAACAAAAGCTGTGCTGCTAATTCAACATTTATGAATGAAATTTAACCCCACGACTCATACACGTTTCATTCAGGTGGGTGAAAAAAACAGCGAGAAAAACACTGTCTCAAACTCAGGAGACAGACGTCCATCATACCAGTTCATACCTAATCGAAACAGCTGCTCTCAGCCCGTTTTGTTGTTTTAACCAAAGAAGTCTCCCCAGCTAAGCAGATGAAGCGTCTCTTTGCAGGCAACATGTGCAGTAGAGCGGAAAGTGACGTCGACCGATAATCCCTCTATAGAGTGTTGTGATAACATTTAAAATGCAGCCATATTAAATTGTACAATAGTGACACATTTATTATCTCTTACTCATCATAGTATGGGTTAATAAGATTTACCATATCATGATAGAGATCGAGTAAACTTTTTAAAGCTGGGTACCTGATTTTGACGCTGCAAAACACTAGTATTTCACTCAATCCAATTACTTCCTCTGAGAATTCTTCGTCAGTTTCTAAATATTGATTATTTTTTAATGCACTTACGATAAGAAACTTTTTACAAACGCAAGTGAAACCGGAGTGGACACCAAGCACAGCCAATCAGAACGCTGCTCATGAGAAATAAATACTTTAATATAGATTCAGACAATACGTAGTGATCTGATTTTGTCACAACATGCTGCAATTATTACTGTAAACTCATATTTGGTAGAAATGACAAACTTTACTAATACTCAAATCAAAAAATGAGTTAGCTTTAAATACTCCAATACAAACCAATAATACAAGTTTATACTAGTGGTATTATCTGTAGTCATGAAACGTAACCTTGTCTGCTGATTTATTGCGCATTTAGAGTCCGATCATTAATTATGCGTCAACAGCTCATAAAATGCAACGTCAGAGTTCAGACCGCGCTGTTATGTCATCGCTGTCATGATAGATTAAGCAGTAGTACAGCCATGTTAAACACACTTACGTTAATGTAACGGTAAACATGATGGATGGAGGCCTGAGCAGATCGTTTCCTGTGGAAGAGATGGAGCCTGGGTTATCGCCGATGTGATGATGTTATGATGTACAGCAGATCTAAGCCGGTTTGGGGATGTCAAATTTTAGCATCACAGTTAAGACAAAATGAAATATCACGATTTAGCGATTTTTCACCATCATAAACAACTGTGAAAATGTAGGGTTTTTTTTATTTCTCATTGTCAAAAACATTTTCGACCAGTTTGTGACACGTTTTACCAAATCAAACTTTCTGAATGAAAAATATTTATGTCACATTTAGTGTAGATGCATTAGTTTTAATGTAGAATGCACTAAACAATAATTTGCTTCTAGAATTGTATTTTTTCTATAGGTAGAAAGAAAGAATGTTTGGGCATTCCCATTCTTTGGCCTCTGATACTTGCTGATACCAATGATTACAAAATTAAAACTTTGCTTTTCACGGTAGCAAAAAATGAAAACAAAATGCTAGGGATACACCGATCCAGCTTTTTCTGTTCCGATACCGATTCCGATACTTTGGCTTTAAGTATCGGCCGATACCCGATATAAACCGCTACTAGTGTAAAGACTAAAATACCTCTTTTTTTATCAAGACATTTGGCCATATAGTGTTATATAACTATTATCTATAGCACAAGTCACACCTTAACAACTTACCTGAATAAAATGTCAAACATTATGAGATGTTCTGAATCAACATCAGCCAGTAAATAAGTCTCATTATGTCCAGTTAAAGGCACAACAATGATTCCGGCTGAACCGATATCATGGAGCCAAGACTCGATCCAGCAAAATTTCCTGGATCGGCACCAATATCCGATCCCAGTATCAGATCGGCGCATCAAAATGCATAACTTCTATTCATAGCTTGATATTTTGTCTCTGAATTTTATAAACTGAATTAAAAATACTTGAGTATTCTTTGTTTTTTCAAATTGTGACTTGAATAATCACACTTATCAGTTCGTCTATAACAAGCATGACCAAACTAATACGGCCCTTGCACTCTTTTTTTTTTTCTGCTAGATTGGCCCAAATTACAAAAAGTATAGTTTTTAGCATCAAATTTGAGCTAGTCTTCTATTATTGTTGAAATAACAAACATTTGGATGTTATGTAAACCAAAAATGACTGTTTAATGCCTGATTGAAAGTGTGATGGTTCATTAGAAGTAGGTCAAATGCCAAATTTTGAAGTATTCACTTTTTCAAAATGAGGCCCATGGTGAAAAAACGTTTGGACACCCCTGATCTATAAGGAGGCACATATCCAGTTTTTTTTTAGCTCTAATGCCATTTTCAATACTTTGGCATTAAGTATCTGTTGCCACTAGTATTGATTGATGCCCAATATCAACCGATACTAGTGTAGGGGCTGAATTAGCTTGTATTTTCTTCTCAAAACAAGTCATTTGGTCTTATTGTGAGTTGTGAGTCATACTGGGTCAACAAGAGTACGTAACAATCAGGTGCTCATCAAACGTACAAACATGTACTGTAGAACTAACTTTACATGGTTCTTGTAAGTAGCATTTAAAGTGAATTGTATGTGAATACATTTTCAAACATTATTAGATGTTCTGGACCAATATCAGTGAAAAAATAAGTCTTATTACATCCAGTTGAAAGCACAACCAGGATATCGACTGAACCGATATCATGGGACCAATGCTCTCAAAATTTCCTGGATCTGCATCAATATCCGACCCCAGTATTGGATCGGTGCATAATCTTGACATTCCTACCTTGGTTACACAGCAGATGTTACGTTATTATGACATGAAATGAAAGTGAATGAGACGTAAAACTGCTGCTGATCTCAGTGTTGATTTTCTCTCATAAAACGTCTGAGTGTCCGCTCCCAGGCGAAAGTCTTAATGCAACGCCAAAGATCAAATGATGAGCATTACTTATGCAGGCGAAACAACAGGGGCTCTCTCAGGCTCGCAGTGCAATTACTGTACGTCCACCAGCCTCGGATCTGAATTTATCAAAGCTACAGGCAAATTTAGACCCCACATTTGGCTCTTCAGGAGAACGGATGTCAAAATGATCAAAAATCTGATATGAATCTATAGGGCTGTCCTTAAGTTGTTTAGTTGTTTAGTCGATTAATTGGTCAATGAAGTCTGAGTCAACAAAAATTGGTTTTGTCTCAAATGGAAACAGGAGCAAAACTGGTCTGACAGTTTTTAGGGGAAAGCTGAATTGAGTCCAGTTTCTTTAGCTTATTTCCCTGATCATGCAAACACACTTGACCCATTTACATAATGGTTTTAAATACAAATATTAATAATTTCAATAAAAAATATTTCCGCTTTAGAAAAAAGACCATGTAAACACCTAATTCTTAATGAAAATGTTTAGTGAGATTTAAACTTAAAGGTGGGGTAGGTGACTTTCACACTGCAAACACATTTTAGGTTTAAATCTGACAACTTCCTCTCATAAATCCTTTGACACATGGTTAATATCAACATTTATTTATTTTTGGTTGCAAATATGGCTTATTAACTTCTTTTTACAATGAACAAAGTGAAACTGGAGAGGACCACCGAAGCTCAGCCAATCAGAGAACAGCATTTGGCTTCTTATTAGAACTAAAATTCTTTATTATTAAATTCAGACACGACTCAGTGGTCTAATTTTTTACTAAGTGCTGCATTTATTATGAACTTTTTAGTGGAACACACAAAGTTTTCTAATTTGCTACTAAAAAGTTAGTATCATGTTTGCGTCCATGGTTCCAGTTCCAGGTTGTAAAAAAGCCGGTATCCAGCGGATTTGTGTTTTTCTGGTAGATGTAATTACGTTTGTGAGCTCCTTGTCCAATCAGAACGCTTCGTAACCCCCAGACGTTACGCGGAATAAAAAAAAAGAAAAGCCGATTTAGCATGTTTAATGGAATTATTATTTCCATGTGAGCTTGAAGCAAAATATTTTGATTCCCAACTAATTAGCTCGGAATTAAGAAACATCATGTAAACGTGGCCACTGACTAATAAAATCAGATTGAGAATATTATATGGTAAAGCACAATAGAAAAACTCTTGACCACAATCTGAAGACAACTTATTACACCTAAACAAATGATTTTTTTAACACGTTTTTTGTTTCACTTAATATCGCCAAATATCGGTATTTGCCCAAAACATATTATATTTATTTTATCAATATCACACAGCCTTAAGTCCACATTTTAGATCTTCAGGACAAAGAATGAACCAGAAAGGGACAGAATGGGTTATTACCGCGACACAGACTTTCCAAGTATGTGGAGAACATTCTGCGCGGCACTCCAGAGGGTTCACTCATCAAAATGTCAGCCACAGACACTAAATATTCAAAGACTTGCTCCACTCCAGAGTATTAAGCTGTTTTCCTTCCCAATGTAAAAATAATGTAAAGCAGAAACCCAAGTAGCTTTTGTCAACCCGCTGACAGGTCATTGAAATTCAACATCTGCCCTCCAGAGCTCTGCTAAATTTCAGCTAACCTCTTAGCCCTGACACCAACGCTACATTCGTCTGGCAGGAGCGCTCCGACCCCATAGAAGTCAATTACACTGACACGCAGGAGCGGGACGGGCGCCTTTTTAAGAGCCTGCTGCCTCAGCGCTTTCCGGACGCAGATAAACAATCAAGTTTTCACCGGTCGCTTTGCCTCGCCCAGATGAGACGGAGGAAGGGCTGTGCAGTGGTGTTTTTTTCTATATTTTATCATTCCAACATGTTTGTAATAAATTTCTCATTGTTAAACACAGACGAAACAAGAAAAAAACCTAACTGCAACAAACATTGGTGAGTTATATCATCACAGTAATTACACATTTATAAACAGCTACAAATAGAAATAATCTCACTGCTGACACTATCACAGTGTTGCAAATTCGCTTTGCACAGTTTGCGATAGAGCTGCACGATATGGGGGGGAAAAAAAGTCACCTTTTTTTTATCAGATCAGAATTTCTATTTTAACATGATTTGATTTTTCTGTTGACTTCAAGGTCAAAATAAAATCAATTCATCCTTGATGGTGAATGACTAAATTCAAATGTCACTCAGAGCCTTGCCTCACAACAAGAAGGTCGTGGGTTCAACTCCCACACACCCTGGGTTGTTCTTTGTGTGTTTGGTCTGTGTTTGCACCAGTCAGAACAGGCAAGTTAGGGAATATGCTACAGCTACGGAGGATCCTAACCTAGCCTAGCAAGAAGATCCCATGGACACATCTCCAACATAAACCTGAGAACCACACTGTGGGCTCACTGCTCCTGGAGTGTCCAAGAGGCGTTGAAGAATGGGTCAATAAAGAGGAGAATAAAGTGTACCTTAACCTTAAAGTTGGGGTAGCTGATTTTCACACTGCAAAACCCAATTTAGATTTTAAATTTGAGTACTTCCTCTTATAAATCCTTCAACACATGGTTAATATTGACATGTATTCATTTTGGTTTCAATTATGGCTTAAACATTTCTTTTGCACATTGTCAAGTGAAACTGGAGAGGACCACCCAAGCTCAGCCAATCAGAGAGTTGCATTTTGGCTACTGATTAGAATAAAATCTTATTCTATTCCGAACTGCATAGTGGTCTAATTTTTTCACAAAGTGTTCCACTCATCCTATACTTTTAACACAAAGTTTATTCATTTACAATAAAAAAGTTAGTTACCTTAACTTTAACCTTATTCTTAAAAGCTTAACAACAGGAGAAGTATAGGTGGGACAAAATTGTCTGTATTTGACAGCTGCATCAAAGAGGGGAACAGTGAATCATATTATGTTGATTTAATAAAAAAAACAGACTGTCACCACAAGTTTACACGTTTTAATCACCATAATAATCTGCCTTGTTTCAGCAGTCACTCTGAAAAGGCAAACCTGGTTGACTTGGGTTGGTCACATGGTAACACACCCTAAAAGCTGACCACCAAAGAGACTTCCCATAAACCTTGTATCTATACATGTGGCATTTTGACATTTCCAACATGGATAACTGCTGTCAATGCCCATTTTGTGGCACCTTTTCTGTTTAAAGTAAAGTCTAAGAATTGTATGTTCTTCTTCTTCTTTATTTGCAAGAATTTAGATCCACCTAAAAGTTACTATTCTATTCTATTACTATTCTTTACCATATTGTTTTTTTGAGTTTAGAGATCTATGGGCACATATAGACATTTTGAAGTTTTGTTGAGTAAAGGTGGTAGTATCAAGTAGCAAAAATGTCTTCACACTCTGACTGAAAAAGTCAGACATTGCAGTACTAGTTTAAATGACTTTGGATAGTTATGATCCTAGTTTTGAATAGATTAGTATGTTGGTAGATTTCTCTGACAATCCTGCTGTGGCCAAATGGAGCAGAGACACAGTGTTGTGAGTGATGCCCGTCTTGTGTCAGCAGTGGTGATGTGCTCTGTGAACGTGAGGAACCCGGCGCTAATGAACCTATTAATCATGGCCGTGCGTGCCAGATGTCTCCTCCTCCTTCTCTTTCTCTGCGTGAGGCCGCTGCATAATCAAGGCGGAGCAGGGGGAGGAACTTACACCGGGTCGTGGCTTTTACATTCACAACTACAACCACGCCCACACAGACTCCACGCGTTTCATAATTGATTGCACGTGGATCATTCAGAACATTAGAATGCTCTGTGTAGACACTGGTAATAACATGTTACTCTAACTTTAGTAATTGCTGCTTTTTACTAGGGCTGTACTCAACTAAAATCGGCCTTGACAATTATTTAGAACGTCCATACCTCTGAAATATTTTCAGTGAAGTTTAGAGCTTTAGCTATTGCTCAATTCAGACACTCTTCTCCTGGTTTTGCTCTGGACAGGACAGTCCTAGACTCAGAGGACAGCCTTAGATCTCTGCTGTCCCATCAGACTGAAGCTGTACAGTTGCAAACTTAAGATAAAGAAGACATCAGGTGTTTGCCTTTTCCACTTCCTTCAATAGCAAATTTATAGTACGCTTGAGTAAAATGATTATAATCAACAATAAAACATGCATAATATTGATTAAAATGACTAAGATTCACAGATTCACCACCCCCAACTTAAATTGAAGTAAACATTTGTAATAATTTCAAGTTTTAAGACTATTAAAATTGGTTTATATATGTTTAACCCTAACTTTAGTAGTGTATGCTGCTATATGACCCAGATTTGGTCAAACGTACTGTTTTCAACACAAAATTTGATAAAAGTATTGAGTTGGGCTGGGTGATATTGAAAAAAATAAACATCTGGATATTTTTTTAAGTATCTCAATAACAATCTTCAATATTAATCCAACTAAAATGTGCCGAAAATGTCTTTAAACAGTTTGTTCATGTTAATAGATTGCGTTCACATTGCAGAGTTTGATGTCAATCGATGTCCGTTCATTCAATTTATTTGTACATTCACACATTTTGACAAGACCCATTGCCTTTTTGCTGCCGATCCCCATTTGCATTAAACATGCAACCTCTTGCCAGATAAATATGAAAAGTATATATAGTAATATAATACATTTATGTTAGGTGTTAGTTGAAAATTTACAGCATCATTTTTAGTTAGTTGTTAGTTGCCTCTTTTTGTAATTTTTTTTCTTACAAGTGATATACTCAATATTCAATTTTTGGACATCTTGAAAGCAAAAATTTCACAATATTATCTAAAATTCTGAGTCATATTTTACATCTTTGCTAAGCACTGATCTGAAATACACCAGTGTACAAAAAATTGCAAAATATTATTATTTTTTTCTGGGGGAGGTGCCCAGGCCCCCCCTAATTTAAACCATATTTTTGTATTGTAATCTTTATGATCGCACAACTCACTATTGTCAGGGATTTGATTGATTAAAACAAAATAAAATAACTCTGATAAAACAATACAGTATACATCTACACAGGCACCTTTAAGCAGAGGGAAAAAACGAACTATTACCAGTACAACTCTGCTGACTCCCAATGGCACCATGTTTTATGCATTGGATTACATAAACCTAAAGCCGTTCCACTTGCTTTTCACTCTCTGCCAATGAGCAAATGTGTCACGCACTGAACGGCTAATTTACTAAACCTCTTCTAAAAGCTCACATGTGCGTCAGGCCCCTGTTATTCCGATGAGCCCACACATCTCAGAAGATTTTCTCAAATTCACAGCAGCAAAATGTCGTCTTCTTGCCGCATCTTGTCCAATCATGCCTATTGTTTTTGACAGAGCAGCTGCACATCCGCAATGCTGAGAAAATGAATGCGTTTTGTGGCCCTTTCTGCCATTTCCTGGTCTCTTCTGCGATGGCCATTTTGGAGATTTGGGAAATTCAAATGTAAAAATGGCGTCTCTGTTCTATTAAGATATTAATTTGCTGCTTCGTTTTTACATTATAGTGAAATATAAGAAGGAATGCTGCAATATCACAGTTTAGCTTGGGATTATTGTGAGAGAAAACATACAGTATTTGATTAGACCAGCTATTCGAATCAAACATTCTATCCAAATGACTAAGTTAATCAAATAAAAAGACATTTATTAGCTGTATAGAGCTTACGTTAAAACACATTTTGCTTCTAAAATGGTCACTTCTCTATCTTGTTTTGAAAATAGGGACACACTGATACTGGGATTGATTATCGGCAGAGATCCATCAAGTTTTTCTGGATCGCATCTTGTTATGTTATGTTACTATCTATGCAGTATTGATAAAAGATACTAAAACTGCATTGATTAGACTGTATATTGTTTGTCATAACTCATATTTTTCACTTTCCTTACTGTCTGTAGGTTCTGTGCGCTCGACGTCACCTCCCAGTAAAAGTTGGCGATGAGAATGTCCGATTCGGTCGACTGTGAAACTATGAAGGTTTCCGAGGACCGAGTGTCGTCCCCCAAAGACAACAGCGCCACCACCGGGCCAGACCAAGCCACCGACAGCCAGAACATGAGCCGAGACGAGCACAGCCCCAACAACAAGAGGGAAACGCAGGTAACAACACGAACAATACGCCTGTGGGAAGAAACAGGAGACCATTGCAAAAGTATAGGTTTAGGATAAATACAATATATACTGGCTTAGTACAGGGCTAATCTTGGCATTGCACCTAGTATCCTTCAGTTGGCCTGTGCAATATATCGAATTTCAATTGAATGAATGAATGTGTTTAGTTTTGTTGTCAATATTTATAAATGAAAATACAGCTGCATAGGTCGTTGATCAAAAGCTGATTGGATTGAAACAACTTACTGAATGTATACCTGTTATGAAAGTTATTTGACAAACTGTTTGGGTGGTCCATTTCAAACCAGAAAACAAGATTGAGATTAAGATGAGTCTCAGGTCATATAAAATCTTTTGAACGTGCTGGCTTAGTTCTGGCTTGGACTGATTTAGTCCTTTTTAAATAAGATAAATGTGATTTTCAACGAGGTACCTCGTTATCTATTGGCCTGCTAACCTGTCAAGCAAACCCTCAGGTTTCCTAAGTAACTCATGGCCTATTTGCAGTGAAGGGCGTGGCCCTGGGAGGGGAAACACATGTGCATCATTTGAAAAACAGCAAGCAGTTGTTGGATTTGAAAAATCCTCCATACAACCTTTAAAGTCATGCTGTAGCAAAGTTCTATTAAAATTCTTTTATATTGTCGTTCAGTATTTTACCAATTGAGAACATGTAGGTTCAGGTGAGAACACTTTGTCATTAATTTATTGATTTCTGTCAATATTGTCCAGTACTACACATATGTTGATAATTCAAATCCCTATTAGAGCTGCATATCGAAGTTCAAACTTTTTGATCAACATTGCAATTGCGATATGCAGGGGAGTCGACTGCTGGGAGCAATAGAGTCTTTTGTCCGGAGTACCCATCTTATATTGTGGGGGGTTCACAAGGCACCCTTGCCGCGTGCCCCCAGAATTCTATCAACAAATCTGGTGATATGTTTTGCATAAATCTCAGACCAATAAAAAACTCAGACCAAAACTTTAAACAGAATTTTTTTTCGTGACAAAATTTGTTTAAAGTTCACCGTTTAATTGTGTTTAGCAGTTTAAAACATGTCTGTATAGATCTAACCTATGCAGTATTTACTTTATTTTTACACATCCTTTAGCACAAAAAATAGTTTTATTTGTTCTAATACATTTAAATTTGTACATTTTGTGTGTCTCGTTCTTGCACCAGTGTTTCATAAAACAATTGGTCAAAGTTCTCTTCACTTCCCATCTACATTTCTCGAGTTTTACGCTGTAGAAGACGATGAGCATAGACATTTAACAGACACTGTCCTGAGCTGCTTGTCAGACTGCGAAAAACTCAACCATAAATTGCAACGGTCTCCTATTTCTTTCCTTTTTTTTTTTTTCTACATTTGACATATTCATGAGATGCAATCTGTCAAATGACTGTAAGTGCTAGCTCAGCCGCCGCTAATTAAGCAGAGTTGGAGATGTCGCGGACGGACTTGACGCCGAGGTGAGGACAACTGACATCCCCGCACCAAATATTTCCCGCTTCTTCTTCTCCTTCTTCCGCGGAAAAATTCACTAAGTGTCAGTGAACGTCTCGGCTGCCCTTAGGGATCTCCTGTCACCTGCGGCGTTTGGCGATGATTTCCCACAACGCCCAAGCCGGCCCAATTGTTCCTGACTACACAAGTATAATCTGCAAATAATAATGGAAGGCCTGGCACAGCGCTCGGGTCATTTAAACAAAAACTCACTTGCCAAAGTTTCACTGCCATTGTGTGAACGTGGCATAATTTTTTACTTATTATTAGGTGTTTTTTTTTACTACTCTATGTAAAAGTTTTAGAGAAAGTGTGGATTTTAATATTTTCTGACACTTATTATTTTAGGGCTACTAATGAGCAAGTGACAAAATATGTATTTTTTATTCCAATCAGGTCATATTTTTGTCCATATTTTAAGGTAATTACTTCAATTTTAAAATGTTACAAAATTCTAGCCAAAGTTGTGTTCATTAGGACAATATACAGTTACAATAAAGTGACACTTTGTAACTTTCTGGAGGTGAAAAATCAACTTTACCAGTCAATAGAAATATATAAAATCATTCTTTAGAACATTCTTATTTGGGACAAATGTGTTATGGCTTATTGTAAAAAAACATATCTATAACTAAAGGAGCCGTTTTTTTGTGAAAATATGGGGAGGCTCTTCTCCTGGCCAAATAATTTGTCATTTTGGGGCAATACAAGCCTGCTCAGAGTAAAGTTAAAAATGTTAGTTATTTATTTAGTGCGACAAAGACAAAGAAATAAAAAAGTTACACATGTATCTTTAAAGCCCATATGACAGACTATACATTTTTTTCTAATTTTGCCTTAGTTTGATGTGATAGTCTTTGTGGTAAATATTAATCATAGTTTTACAGCGGTTAAGTTGCAATATCTGAAGAAAATGACATATAAAAGTAGAAAATTACAGGAAATAACTGTCGTTCTAAACAGAATTCCTTCATGTGTCATCAAAAAGTGCCGCAATGCAAGACAATTTACACACAATGACACAGTTTACTGGGAGTTTACACAATCATTAACACAATTATAGTGCTCTCTAAGTTTTAATGTATCAGATTGTCACTTCTGTGGTTGCTCAGTGTGGATTTCCCTCCACGTGTGTCAAATTTACTGGACAAAAGGCGATAATAAACTTAATCAAAACAACCATATTGGGTAAAAACAAGCTAAATGTTTAGTGAAATCTTAATGATAATCATCTTTTCTATATTTTACTAAAAATGTAGGCTTATCTGTCACATGCACTTCAGGCATAAAGGCAGAGATGCTTTCTGATTTCCAGCTGTTGTCCTGGGGAAGGGAGGCATAGTGAAAATGTTTTTAGTGGTAGGGGAAACCAGAGCACGGGGAGGAAACCTACACGCAGACATGCGAAGCTTTACATAGAAAGGTAAAGGGGTCTTTTGTCCTGGACCCTAGCGTCTTAGGGGAGGAGAATGATTCCCTTTTCATATAAATTTATACTGTGGGGGCCATATGAGCCACTCATGCCCTGGGCCTTCAAATTTCCATCGACGGACCTGACTAGACGCATCAACCGTTCATATTACAGCAAAAAACTGCACTTAAGAAATCGTTCTTTTAACTGCCCTCCATCTGATTGAAATATTATTGGCCTGTAGAATGTGACGTGAACATGTAAACTATTATTGTTAGGTCTTTAGATGAATCTTAAGATGGAAATGTTTTATTAGAACGAAAACACAATAAATTGTGAAGTATTATTTAAAGAGAAATATTTTAAGCTTGCCTCAAAGTTTGGGCACTAAGCATTTACAGATTGAAATCTATTGCCCTTGTGGAGTTTGAATTGACGTCATTTAAATTTTTACACTTGAGATTTGCGGACTCGGGACAATATTTGCACTTATTAATCTCGCCAATTAATTAAAACAAGCTCAGACTCCATTTACACGACAAAATAATCTAAACTTTGGTGAAGAAACGGGGAAAAGGATTGGCCTGGATCCTATTTTTAGTCCGTAGCCAATGAGACAATCTGGTCTTGTGTCCGTGCCGGTCAGAGAGGGAGATTATCTGCAGCTCAAATCCTGTGGCTTATCGAGCGACTTCCTGTTTCGGCTTCACCCTGAGGAGCAAAGCGACAGGACGCAACAAGGGAGAGGAGACTTATCTGTGCCGGATACGCTGGAGGAATATGAATATGACGGAGATACAGGGCAGAACGTGTGTCCGTAGTAAGATTGAAGCGCTGTCCATGAAGGCAAGATGGATGAGAAATTTGAACCAAGTTAGAATAAAATCTTAAAAGTGTTCACGTTTTGCTCACACATGAGAGACACCTAGCTCTCTAACAATGCTTTTTTCATGTATTCAGTAATAAACTATAACATATGTTGATCAGTAATAGAATTTGCTCATTGTAAAACACAAAATTTATCTGTAACGACTTAGAAATTGAAACTGATCCATTGGCTTTCTGTTCAAAACTGCAGAATTGATAAGTGCTGCCTCTTCATTGCAAAACGTAACTTTAGAAACGTGGCTGGATGACAATTTTTAACCCATATAGTGGATTTTATGAATACTCGAGCATCAGCTGCAGGACAATACAAGATTACTCAATACAAAAATCAATCCAGATACAACTGTGACTAAACTATTGACGAGAGACCTTGTTGTAACATGGTTAAATACTCAAAGAAATGGATTTTACATAATAAGCACCTTTTAATTAATAACTTTGGGTCATATTTAAGCCAGAAGTTTTCACACCAAGTACCACTAAGAAACTGTCAGGTTTTTTGGTCATTAACAGTACAATTCCAAGTTGAAATTAGGGCTAAACCAGATGTGATATTGGACTTTGCCATTGCTACGATGGTTCTATCCAAGACACTACCAAAAGAGAACTTAAAATACTCATTCCAACAATCTGACCTTGCGATATCATCACACTCTCTAGAATGTGAACACAACCTATTTATAGACAAGAAAAAAATGAGAATATAGTTATAGTTGTCACAATATTAGATTAAATACATTTTTACAATAGATTCTGTCTAGAACATTAGTCAGATTGTTATTATGGCTAACTGGCTAACTTCTGTACTTATGAGCATTTCCTGTTCAATTAATTTCTCTGAGGTTTTCACTGTCTGTCTAAAAGGAATAATCATTCGAAAGTGAACAGTGAGTTATAATGGATGTCTCAGGATACCTTAATGTTTATAAAGAGATGTTTGTGTGTAAATGCTAACAGGAAATGCTTAAGTAAAGATGTTAGCTATATTGAATATAAACAAGCTAACGGGCGTTCTATGCACAGAAGCACAAAACATCACAATTTAGCTATGTCACGCATAAAAATACCAAGGTTTGTGTCCAAAATAGACACTTTTTCAATTGATTTAACAAAGAATAACTTGTTTTGCTTTTAATCTGTCACTTTTTCATCGACTGAACTAAAAATACATAATTTTGCTTCTCTAAAGTAAGACAATTGCTACTAAATTGTAGTAATTAAAACACTCAACCATGTTACTTAAGTCTACTAATGTCTCTTTATAAAGTTATGATTATAAACTAAGATAACCGTTAAAGAGGAGATGTTATTGTAGCTTCAATTTCGTTCATAAAGTCACAGAATTATTGTAACACGTTTTATTGTTATCTCCCATCATGCAGCAGCAGTCAGAGAAGAGCAGTGTTTTGAATGTCTGAGGCTGCATTTATTTAAGTCTGTGGAAGTGGTAAAAAGATTTCTCCCAAATGCACTTTAGCTCTCTGACACTTTAGACAGTTAGCCGCTAAAGCTGGTTTCATCACTGTGCTGACAGAGGCAACTTCTGCGTGAGCCGCCGAGGCACAAAACAAACTCAGGCTACACTTCTTCTTCTTATGACACGCACAATAACACAGTCAAGTCACATTTCTACTGCACTCAAAAGGTCATGGAGGTTATAATTAAAACGTGTAATATCTGAGTTAAGGCTGCAACAAATTAATCTGTTAAACGCAAGTAATGTGCAGCTAATTTAGTATAATCGAATAATTGTTTAAAAAGCTCAGATTGAAGAGAAGAGACATGAATTTTGTGTAATTTCAGTGTTTTTAATGTAAGCACTATGTAGAGGTTATTAAGATGACATCACAGGAGTCTAATTGTGAGGACTGAGTGGCAAAACTGCATGAGAGTCAATGGACAGAAAATACTTTTTCTTCTGCAAGAGCTCAAAATAGCAAACGGCAAAAACTGGGAAAAGAAGCTATATGAGAGAAATAATTCAACCTACAACAACTCTGCAAAATACTGGGTTTGTAACTACATGTAAAAGCACAAAAAGCAGGTAAACAGTGGCAGAAAAGCAGATAAACCGAAAGACTTTAGCTTCTCTCACATTTATCACAGACTCTGGAATCACACACGTTGAAGTGATTAGCTTATTGTTTTTATTCTTTTTGATGAGGATATAATTGTAGTTCTGCAGTTAAATGTCAAAATCTCCCAACTGCCATTAGCAAACAAGTTAGTGAAGCAAAAATCACTTGGCAAAATTTGAGTGAGATAGTGTTACTTGAGAACATTCAGGAGTTGAAGATTACAGACTAACTATAAAGGTTATGCGCTGACATCTTTTATTTGGGGAAAAAAATGCTTCTTAGTGGCAAAGTTGTGGCAACACAATAAGAAAATGTACTTTTTCTCTTTTATGGACTAAATTTCATCTGGAGTTTTTGTTTTACACAACAATTTTTATGTGCGAAATGTAAACTAACAATAATTTCTGTTGTCGTGGCAACAGTGTAGCGCTTCACTAACCTGTTTGCTAATGGCAGTTGGACATTTATGACATTTTAGCTGCAGAACTACATTTTTTTTCCTCATCAAAAAGACTCAAGAATATCTTTTTAGGAGAAAAAGTAATTACTTCAACTGTGTGTGATCCAAATGTGGGAGAGGCTAAAGTCTTTCTGTTTATCTGCTTTTCTGCCACTGTTTATCTGCTTTTTTTTTTGCTTTCATGTCAGTTACAAACCCAGTGTTCTGCAGAATTGTTTCTGGGTTAATTTCTTCCTCACATATACCTTCTTTTGCCTATTTTATCTTTATTTGAGCTTTTACAGGAGAAAATTCACTTTGTCTCCATTGACGCTTTAGAATACGTGATGACCTGCATAACCTCTATACTTTTTATACAGTATACGTCTTGTTCTTAAATATAACTCTTCTAACTAGAAGAAATTGTCTGTCACCTAAATCTAGAAAGAACATCTTAATCTACAGATAATTTTACTTGCATAACACTGAAGTGAAGAAATGTTACTTGCCCAAACATTTACAGTATTGACCGGCCTTTTGCATCATAAACAACTAAATGAGTGATCAAAAGATATACTGGACATAGTAACTGTTGCATGCTCCCTAAAGTAATCATCATATTGTCTTTGCATTTCATATAATAGAACTAATATCTTGTAAAGCATTATGTAAAGGTCTTAGCTTACTAGCTTGACTCTGCTCTCTCTCTTATGCCCTTGCTAAGTCTCCTTCCTTCTCTTCACCTTAAATTGACTTTCCTTGTAGCGCTCTGCCTCCATGTATTGCACTGACCTGTCCTAAATGTGGGTTATGAGCTCTTTTCCTGCCCTCCATCCTCTCCGTCATTGCCTCAAATTCACCTGGGTATAATTGTTCTGCGAGAGTTGAACGAAACTCGCTGACGGCACTGAGGGTGAACTCTGACCTCTCGGTTTCGCCGTTTCTCCGCTCGGGTTAAATGGAAGAAATGTTCATTGTGTCAAAATGGAGGCGGGAGAATGACAAAATGAAGTGGTTGCCATAGAAACCTCTTTATATAGCTGGGTAATATGGTTCAGTTTCTGCAGTTGTTTTGCTAATCGACTTAAAACTTCCTTGATGCCTTCAGCGCGTTTGATAATTTCTATTTTGTGTCATATAAAGTGTCGAAACTGGAAAATATCACTTGTTATGTTAAGAAATTGGGTTTTAAATTGAAATTGAGTTATAACTAATAAACACATTGATACGGCAATGTTCATAAATCCAAGTGTATATAGGATTGAACCAATTGGACCAGTGTTTATCAACTGTGTGCATTGGCTCTTTGTTTAATTTGGAGGTCAGTCTATTGAATCGATTGTTGGAATAATTAATAATCGTTTACTAGTACGCACAAACTCTGAGAATGCATTGTGGCATTTGTGACCTAAAAACGAATCGATTATCGAAATTAATTGTTAGTCGCAGCCTTTTTGAGCATGTTTAGCAAACAGCCAACATGGTGATACAGTATTAAGATTTTACGGAGCAAAATGTTGCTTGTATTCATCCAATTTGGCTGTTATGATGAGATTTATAATTGTCTTTTGTCCAGTAAATACGCAGAGTAATTCCACACTGTTACAGAACAGAACGAAATATTTATTGTCGCAGTACAACGAAATTACGTTCTCAGTGAGCCCGGGCCGCTGCACTGTTTGTGCGCCGCCACTCGCTCTTCTGAACATGAAATGCAACGCAATTTGTAACCACATGGTAAATGTTGACCAAAATTCACATAAATGACACAAACGTCCCAATTTGACAAATGATAATATCTTGTTTCATTCTGTTAAAGTTGAGATAGCTAACTTTTTTGTTTGTAAATTTAGGTTTTGTAAAAAATCTTGTAGTCACAGACTTTTGTTAGTAAAATCAAAAGAATAATTGCTCAACTAATCGATTACCAAAATGATCGTTAGTTGATAATTTTTGTAATACCAGAAGGCTCTTGGTATGTAGAGCCTTCTGATACAATACGTATTTGATGCATAGATGACAATACACTGTGTACCTCGATACATGTTTATCCAATTCAATTGCGTATCAAGATATATTTTACCGACCAAGATGAAAAAATTTATAAAAAAAAAAAAACTATAAAAAAGTATTGTATTGTAAAAATGTTTCACTTCTGTCACATAATGTCACATACAAGTGTCCTACGAATAAGTCATTTTTCAGCTCAACAGTTGCAGCCTTAAAGCCAACACCTTTGTCACGATATAACCCAATACCGATACAGCCTTAGTTGCAGCCCTAATATGTGGAGGGAATCTGCTTTAGATTCCAAATTACTTTTATTTCATAAAGATTTGCTACTTTACTGATTATAACTATGGACCACTAAGTCAAAATGAGAAAAATGTATAATCTGTCATATGTGCTTTAAACCAACACAAATGCATGCCAAAACATGACAAAATCCAGTTGTATTACAGAGCTGTAGCATACGAAAGCTGAAATAATTGAATGTAACTTAAACTTATCTGGACTGACACAAATAATGACTTTACACGTATGAATGACAATCGAGAGAGAGAGAAGATAACGCAGGAGACAGTTTGACATTGCGCTGCGTCCTTGCGATTCGGGACAGGTGGCTGCCGGCTATACCCTACATTTGCTGACTCTGGCCCTTTCGCCCTTCCCTCTCCCCAGACGCCTCCCCCCTCCGCACACACACACACTCCCCCCTCTTTCTCTCTCTTTCTCCTGCCGGGCATTGTTCGCTCCCCACAGGCTCACACAATTAGCCACAGTCCAGCAAGCGCACACATCCGCACCACCTTGATATAGGAAAGGGAAAAGGGAGCCGTCTGGGGAGAGGGGAAAGCGGGGCTCGTAGCGGGTCGTGCGCCTGCGAGATGGGGGCGGGCAGCGGTCCATTTGAATTTTTTATAGGTGTGATTTGGCCCCGGAGGTGAGTGAGAAAGAGAGACGGGGAAAAACAGCGAGGGGAGGGGATGTCCTTTTTGATTTTTGTAGGACAGGTGCAAAGGACATTCTGTGTGTGGGAGGAGGTGAGATAGTGGCGCAGTAATGACACTCTAAGCTCGTACAACCGCGTTTAATAGACTCTGGATTTGGAATTTGATTGAATCCATAAAGCAACGTATTACACACATTGATCCCTTATAATTTCATCGACATTTTTAACACCATTCAACGAAGAATTTATGGATCGTGTGCAGGAATGGGATGATTCTGTTAAGTCGATTCTTGTCTCGATACGTGGGTCACAATTGGCCCAAGCTACTTTTTTCAAACAATAAGGCAAAGAATGACAAAACGCACCTCAATAAGAATATAAAGGCAATAAGCTGCTGTTTCTTTCTCTGACAGTAGAATCAACCCTTTCCTAACTGCACAAAAATGACAAAACAAAAGCTATGGAAGGACACATGAGAATCAAACCAAACACCAGAATCTAATTGAATGGCACGATCCAACAATTCTGCAATTTTCGATATTGTACCATTCCCAATCATGTGTGTTTATATATCACATGTAAAAGAAAAAAGATAAGGTTGCAACGAAATGTATTTTAAAAAGCTTACAATTGCCATTTTATTTTAACAATTTGATCTGTGGCATGCTTAGATAGCTTTATCTCTTTTCAATTCAATCAAATTTATTTTGCAAAATGAAAAATGTGTAACCCAAAAACAGTCTTAGACAACTTCACCAGACAGAGCTGCAACAACTTAATTGATTATTCAAATAATCTCTAACTAATTTAGTAATCGAATAATCGTTAACTGGTCTTTAAAAAGCGTCCAAATATCCCATAGACTGTGGAAAAGCCTGAGACTGAGCGGAAATGACATGAAAACTGGGTAAATTTAGTGTTTCGGATGTAAAAACTAGTTTACTTGAGCGAGTGTTGTTATGATACCAAATTGGAAAACCAATTTTAATACAAACGAATAGACTCGATTCTTGATACTAATTATAATTCCAAAGTGATAATTAAGAATGCTTGATTTACGTTAAACTGGTTTAAAACTAATTCTGATAAAGTTCAGAGTTATTTTAAAACTACTCAGCAAATATCCAGTTTTATCATGTTAATGTTATTTTCAATAACAAGTATCAATTCTTGTTCAAATGAGTATCTGATGATCGATGCTTTTGGCAACCCTAAAATCCACATCTCTAGGATGCCTCGAAGTGATGTTACCAGCGGCTCAAATTTCAATTTATTTGTATTTAATCGTAATAATAATCACCCAACTAATCGATTACCAATATAATCATTAGTTGCAGCCTTAGTCAATACCAACAGAAGCATTAAAAAATAATATATTGTTCAGAAAATACAGAGGGAGACAAACTGCAAGATGGATAATTGTCCCAGAGCATCTCCTGTCCTTTGACACTTCTTCTCTGCAAGGAAAAACTCAAAAAACCTTGGGGGAAAAAGAAAACCCTTGAGGAGACCACAGTTAACTAGAGATGCACTCCTATGGATGGACAGACTATAAATGTGACCAGGACTGACACATGTCCATTGCAATTACAGCTTTATCTCAGTGTAGATGCTCATGAGGATCCTTAAATAAACATAAAATATCGACAAGGTTTAATTTGAATTGAAAAATGTGTCGAATTCTATATATTACAAGGCCAAGGAACAGCAAATGTATGAATACATTTGCTCTCTGGTCTTTTGCATCTACAGTACATAAGATTTCAATGCATTTCATATTGAATCATTTGGAAAAACTACTGTTGCAACAATTACTTCTTCAAGAATTAGATTTAGCGCATCATCAGTAGCAAAAATCCTCATCCAGCATAATAAAAACACCAGCTGATAAACTTCTGCAACCACTTTTTAAAAATATATGTTTCGTGTTGATGAAATTGTTTTGGGATTTACATGACCCTTGTATCAAAAAATACATATTGCATCGTGAGGCTCTTTGCAATACCCAGTCCTACTTTACAGTCCTTGGAAATACACTTTAATACCAAGGCCTCTCTTAGATCTGGCTGGTTTAGTTGCTTCTCTCTCTCTCTCTCCTCATCCCTTCTTTCCTTCCTCCGCTGTGAATCCATCTGTTTATCCACACACTTAGAGGTTGAGCTCCTCTGGTCCGTGAAGCTTCTCTCTCCTCTCTCTCTGTCTCGCTCGTTCGCCCGGGTCGGCTCCACACGACAGTTAAACGCAGCCCAGAGCAATGAGGGGAAACTGGCCTTAAGCACTGGACCGGCCAAATGCCTCTGTGTGTGTCTTCTGAGGATTGTGTAAGAGGCAGGAAAGCAGCAGATTGGTACAATAGAGGCTTGATATGAGCATATGGTGGGACGGAATTTAATCTAAGAAGAAACAACTCCGCTGGACAATTTTTATTTTAATTATGAAGATTTGTAGAGCCCAAAATTCTTCAAAAGATGGTTGATTTAGCAAATAGAAATGTTAGAAAGTCAAGCAATTAAGCAGTAAATGGTGAATACAATGGTCAAAAACGCAGAAGTGGATTGTCCAATAGAAAATTGGGAATTGGATGATTGTCTCAGACCATCCCTTGTACTCCAAAAACCAAGTGAGAAAGGGGAAACCTTGACGAGAACCACAGTAAAGGAAAGGTTAACTTCTATGGTTGAACAGGTTGTAGATGTGACCAGAACTGACAAGTGTCTGTTTGATGATTTCAAGAGTTTAAGTCTATAGAGCCAGAGTACATTAGCAGAAGGAAACCGGTTTATCTGGTAGGACGAGGACAGTCTAATCACAGGGACTGAGGTAGAGGTACAGAACATCGGTAGTCATGTCTAAATATTCTTTACAGGGAAGATTGGCACGGCTTTTCCCAATTACACTTTTGGAAGTTTGATTTGTTAATACAGAAACATAAAATAAAGGTTAATGCTATAGGTTAACTATTGAAACATGAAACCTTATGACGCACTAAAATCCTAGTAAGTCATTTCAATTCAACAAATAAAAAGCCGAAGGAAACATTTTAGGATATGATCAACTAAAATTCCTCTGATAAATTTTGAATTGCCAGGAAAAGAACTGAACTATGGCTGCTGCTAGGACCTCGTGGTCAGTGATAGTGACAAATTAACATGTCAATAATCAAACTAATGTAGTGGTCAAAACCATACAAATCAAGACTAAGACTTTTCCAAGACCACAGTCCCAAGACCGAGACAAGACTAAAACCACTGACAAGACCAAGACTTTTATACGTCAAGACCAAATCAAGACCATCTTTGTAATTTTATGCATTTATCAGTGTCAACATGCTTATTGCAAACAGTGTCTGAGACGGGTCACCGCGCTCCTGGTGAAAGTTTAGTTGAACGTAGTGGTAATGAAATGTGGCCTCGGTGTCCAAGACAAGACCAAGTCCATGCATCCTCGAGTACAAATGTGCTCGAGTCCAAGATGAGACCAAGGCTTACAAAAGCGATCTCAAGAACAAAACAGGTCTCAAATAGTACTACAGTAATTCAGACCACATCATAAGTTCTTTAAAATTGGGCTAAAATGTGTATGTAAATGTCTTAGTTGAGATTCAAGTATTGTAGTAGTTTAAAGAATTGCACTACAGGTTTTGTCAAGCAGTCCTTTTACATCAATTGTAAAGAGTTTTATATCATTTGTTATACCTCCATAACTTAGTTTTGCAATAATTTGACTCTTTATGAGCGTGCGGCCCCTTCTTCTCTTAATCTCACTTGCTTTTGATTGCCCGCAAAATTAAAGCCAGGTGGTGGACATAAGCCACTTTTTCTTTTCGATACATTGTACTTTGTCATAAAATATTTAAATCAAAATAAATCAAAATGTTAAGAACCGTAAACCTTAATAATTACAAAGAAAATCTTAGCTGTCCTACATCTGTAATGAATAATATTGGCCTATAATGTTTTACACTAAACCTATTCATAACTACTTTATGTCCAAAAACTACATCCTGTTACATTATTTCATTTAAACACACACTTCTGTAAATAATAGATTTTTATTTGACACATGTTGCTAATTTCTTTCACAATCCTGCTTTTCCCAGACGTTGCTTGCCACAGCTCCAATGTAGGACAGACATCGAAAAGTCACTCTTCTGTTCTCGCCGTGATTCTTTCTTTTACTTTGTAGTTGTGTTGTTTTGATGTTCAACTTTTAACTCCTGTTCTCCACCTGTGGGCAGCCTGTGAAGCACTCCAAGGTAGGCATTTGCACCCCGAATGCATGATGGGTATTGCGGTTTTTCATGTGTCGTTTTTGCTTGGATTGAGTATTTTGGAAATGCAGATGCTGACAAAAAAACTAGTTACCGCACAGTGTTTTTTGGCTGAAGATGTGAAAAGCAGCAGCAAAGTGTTGTTGGGACGCCATTTTGTGAATGATTTTGAAGGCTTGTGATGTGTTCAGGTTGCGTTTGAAAAAGCTGAAATTTGAATGTGATTTTTGAATGACAATTTGCATCAATGGTTTGCAAGCATGAATGGCTTTTCATCACTTAAACTCAATACAAATAATAAACACATTTTAACGATTTAAGAGCCCAAATAGTAGTTATTTTTTCATTGATGGACATAAAATCCACACACACTACAAACCCAAGTCATTGTGGTGGCATGTTGTGAAATAAGGATGTTCAGCTGTCAGTAAAGGCTTAACGAGTGTAAACTTTTAATGATAATAATTAGGGCTGGTCACTAAAAAATGGTTCTTATTTGAAACCGACCGAAAACGTTTGAAAAATACAGGAACGAAAAACACAGCTCCCTTTTGGTGTCATTTTCGGTTTCTTGGCTTCAATCTCTGCGTCAATTAGCAGACAACATAAACACCACACATGCCACATGTGCGCTTTCTAATCACATAGAGCCATTTGCACACTCCTAATGTCACGAAAAATCATTTCTCAATTCTCCGAAACAAACTACGCGAGCTTAGGAATGTGCCTGCACAAACTCATGGCAGGATTCACGTCGACTTCTCTCAAACAAACTGTGCGCAAGCTTATGACTGCGCCCAGCAGCTGCATGTCTCCGAAACAAATCGCAATTTGTCGGCTTACTTCTTTCACAGAAGAAATTAAGAAACATTGTGCCCATATTTCTCCGGTGCAAGTCTTTCTGTCAAAAGTCTGCATGTTGAACCTAAAAAAATCCACTTTCGCCAGTCAGAGTCTGAAGTTTACGCATAAGAATGTCGCCAAACACATAATACAATCCAAACTTTGCATAACATCCTCGATCATCGCTGCAGTTGAAGCATAATCCCAAATGTAACTGTGGCGCGCGTCTAGATGTAGCCAAAGTCAAAGTACAAAAAAAAAAAAAAATTAATCCAACCTTCTCCATTTGTCCTCTTTCTCCAAGTAAATGGAGTAAAAGTTTTAATGTCAATGTTGCTCCTTGGTTTCCTCGTGTGTGGCGAGAAAGGAGAAAGTGAAAGTGAAACTTAAATGCTCCACGTAAGGAACAGCTGATTCGTTTTTTTATTTATAACTGAACAGACTATATGTGTTTTAAAATATAGTTTGTATAGTATGTGTGGCAACGTTAAAGGCTTAAAAAATAGCGTTGTGCTTATAATTAACATATTAAAAAGAACCGTTAAGGAACCATTATCGAAAAGCAAGTACCGTTAAAGTGCTGGTATAAAAAATAATAATAAAACAAAACGTGCCTCCCTAGTTTAAAGTAGTTTAGTCGTATTGTCAAATGCATTACACACAATTGCTCTTCAAATAAATAATATTTATCTGACATTTTACAATAATATTAAGCCAAATATAACCCAATCATATCACAGTTTTTGCAGCTCGTGTGTGTGGGAACCTGAAACTGTGCTTGGTTGTAGTCTTGAAGTAAAAGTTTGCTTGAGCAGTTGCCTTGTGCTGCCTGTCGTTGGCTGTTGTGGTCTTGTTGTGTTGCTACTTTCCCATGTTTAGGCTTTGTTTCGGTTCGTGATTTGAGCTCTGTTTGAACCCTCCAAAACGCAGTCCAACGCCAGGCTAAAGCTGGTCAGGAGCCTGGCCGTTTGTGAAGAGTCCTTCCCCTGTCCCATTCCTGAGCCTGCAGCCGCTCCTCAGGTAAACAAAGACACTGGTAGAACAACTCTTTATACCGCTGCTGTCAATCATACTGTACGTCATAGATCAGATTATCCATCAGTGAGCACGGTTTGTAACTTTTCACACCGCAAAAGCAAGTTCACAGTCTTTTTATCATGTTGGTAATATTCCCAGGCATTTCACCAAGTATAAAGGTTATGCAGATGACATCACAGCATCCTAAATTTCAGCATCGAGTGGAAGAAATGATTGAGAGTGAATGGAGACTAAATACATTTCTCCAGTAAGAGCTCAGAACACAGCTAAAATAGGAAAAAGCAGCAGCAGTCTTATAATAATATAAATAACCTAAACTAATGCTGAATATTGAGTTTGTATGTGACAAGAGAAAATCAGGTAAACAGTGGCAGAAAAGCAGAAAAACAACAGAAAGACTTGTACGTTTCTTACATTTGTCACTGACACAGACTTTAGGATCACACACAGTTCAACTTCTTACCTTTCTCTGCTTAAATAATATGGTTTTATTCTGTTTGATAAGATAATTATTTCTTGTGTAACAATTAAAAAGTCCTTTAGCCAGCAAACTAGCTAAAGGCTCTACTGTTACCAGAAACAGTAGAGCATTTTATCAGGTGTTCTTCTCATGCTTTTGACACTCAGTCAGAATGAGTATTTTTCACATAAAAGTATGTTTGCATAACCTTTAGACCAGACCTGGGCAACCTGCGGCCATTGGACTCTTTCAGTGTGACCCACAGCATATGTTTGAAAATGTTACCCTTTAAATTTCTTTTTTTTAATTCACTTAGCTATGGAGCAAATTTCATTGCTTGTTGTCCAAATATTTATCACAATAAATGTTTATAATAGTATATAAAAAAGGAAATGATTTACAAAATGTGCATGCACTAATGATAATTTGCTACACCAATGACTGCAGTCCGGCCCTCCACCGCTTGTCCAAGTTTGAATAAGGCCTGCAGGAAAAAAATAATTGCCCACGCCTGCTCTAGAGCTCTCCAAAATTATATTGGATTTTTCTGTCTTGATTAGAACATTAATATTAATGATAAATATGAGTTTTTATCAGTGTTTTTTTAAATTGGAGTGCACCCTTCCCAAACCCTTCAAGATTGTCAAGTTATGTGTTGAGGTTCCCTAAAATGTTCAGTGACATTCATTATCACTTGAATATTACAATTTCTCATCTCAAAAACACAATATTTAAATAGAAGCAAACGCACAGATGAAATAAGGACTAGAAAATGTGTTCTTCATTCAAATGTGGTTAAAACATGGCTTAAACGTCAGAATGGTTTTGAGAACAACCTGATTTTATATGTATATATACAGTACTTACGTATCCTGTTTACTTTATTAATAGTAATGTAACAGTAATCTCGTCATATCATGCTGTATCTGCAAAGGTCTCACCACAATATCAACGGCTGTCATAATATATCAAACATAATGAATTCTTTGCTTACTTTCATTGCTTTGCCACAGATACAACTTCATATACCATGATCCTTTGCTGCATCTCACTGCAGACAACATTAAGGACTTCTATATATGAATGTTTATCAGTAATGTTTCTTATTACATGCTTGAAAATTGAGTCTGTTTTCAATTTGCTACACTGTTTGACAATCTCGTTGGCTCCGGCATGACAAGCGCCGACTATCACCTTGCATTTAGGGTCCTTCAATCAACCCAAAATCACATCCAAATTATATCTTGATGTTCAATTTGGGCTCGCGTTGGTGTGACAGCGGTGACAGGTGCATATGCAGGTAGAGCGGACGGAGTGCTGACTGCTTCATTCTTCATCTCTTCTCATTTCACCTGAGCGCCGCCGCCCCTCCCTCTCCTGATTAGAGCCGGTCCGTCTGACAGCTATGATTAAATACCACGGCGTCCCAATCGAAACATCCCGGCACCGGACCCCGGCGCCCCTACTGAGCGCAACTTTGCAAAAATCAACTCCTGCCTCCACCTCAGCTACAACAGCTACCCCCCCTTCACCTCCTTCAGTCTAAAAGCTGTCTATTACATGACTTTGTTAACATTGGTTCAGTTTACTTTAGCAGCATCAGCACTGGAAACAGCTGAGTTGTTTGAAGTGTTAGGTGAAAACTCATTATATTACTTTTTTTATATATATATAACGTACATTCTAATCAGACCTTAAAATGCATATGACAGGTTGAACTACCTGTTTCTTTAGTAAGACAAAATTAAGATTTAAGATTTTAGATAACATTTTGCAAACTGTATCTCAGTTATAGACATTTGTACTTCCTGTTCCAAAATGCTAAGTTGCCATGTAATAAATTGGGCCAACACTCTTCAAATGTAAGACTTTTTTTTACTTAAAGATGGGGTAGCTGATTTTTAACACAATTTAGGTTTTATACTGACAACTTCCTCGCCTAAATCTTTTAACACATGGGTAATATTGACATATATTCATTTTTTGTTGCAAATACAGCTTAAAAATGTTTTTTTTCCAAGCATTAAAGTGAAACTGAAGAGGACCACCCAACCCAGCCAATCAGAGCGCTGCATTTGGCTCCTGAATAAAACTAAAATTCTTTATTATTCACTTCAAATAGTACTCAGTCGTCTAATTTTTTCACAAAATGCTGCATTTGTCATTTACTTTTTAAAAGAAAACACAAAGTTTACTATTATACAACTAAAAATAATGTGTTACCTTAACTTTAAGACAATAAAATACACTAGAACAGTCCAATTCAACTTTCGTAAGGTGACAGTGACTTCAGGGCCCAGGGTCAGAACGAGCCACCATTTTTATTTGGACTCGAACAAAAATATTTAGTTATAATATAGTTTAAAGCAAAATAACTACTGGAAAAATAAAATGCAAAGGACATTCAGATACTGATGTACAACTAGAACAAGATTAGATAATAGGATTAACCCAGAATCAAACCAGTAAATTAGAACAAAAATATTTTCGAATGGGTGAAAGATGAGTCATGGGATAGATTTAATTGGCTGGAGGGCATAATCTGGCCCCGAGCCTTGTGTTAAATAGTCCTGCACTAGAACATTCTCATTTTGTTACATTTAATATGTTTCCAGGGTCATAAAAATGTTTCTAATGGCAAAATTGAAAATGTCCTCGTCTCTGTGATTCACCAGTTAAGAACTTTAGAGAGTTCTGCTTCCTGTTATTTCCAACACATTTGTAGATTTTTCTTCACAAACTTGTTCTTGACTCATGTGAAATCTAAAATGTATTAACCACTGGCAATAAACTTAAAGATTAAGATAAAATTGGATAATTGGAAAATCTTGAAAGGAGACCTATTTTGACACTAAAACATGTAGATCAGTAAATTACATTTTGTTCATTTTAAAACACCAACTTTGACATAACAAGTCCCTGTCGATCCCCCATTTGAGTCATTTGGGTCAATCATGCTAGCTTGACTATATTTTCATTATTTTACCTTTCAGAAGCTGTAAAGAAAATGTTGATTTAGATTTTTTTTACTTAAAAATGGCTCTCGTTATAATCAAATTGTAACAGGCACCTGGTTTTTGATTATTATTATTTTTAATTATTTGTTTTTAGCTAGCTACAAGATCATTTTGAACCATACATGTAAATCAGAATTTGAATATTTGAATTTTGTGAGCGGGGATAGGTGGTAGATGAAAACAGGACATTTCTTAGTGCTCAAACATCAACTGCAGGACAATACAAGATTTCTCAAACATGCATGAATCAATCCAAAAGCAAACTAATAATGAGAAATCATTTATGACATGGTTAAAATCTCAGAAACGTCGATTTTGCATTAGAATTCCCTTTAAAACTAACTTTTGCCTCGTTTTTGGCTCCATTTTGGACAAAAATATGTCTATTACACGCCTTCTTGCGCCGCCCCGGGTAGGTTTCTGTTCACATATAGGAGCCGTCTGTTTCTGCCAATCGGCATCAAGCGCCCAAAAAACGAAAAGGGCGGCATATTCCCCCAACAGTCTCGCATGGTCGGCACTCACACGATGTCCGCTATTACCTCCATCAATCATGTGGTGGAAATTACAATCTCCACGCGTCAGCTGCACAGAGCCGTGGAGCCGCCTAATTGAATACTCCTGATATTTCCCCTCCGCTTGTGTTATTGGGCAGAGTTGAACCCACAGGGGCTAAGGTAAAGCAATAAAGGAAGCAGCTCAAAAATACATTAGTGAGACGAGCTGGCGTTCCACTGTAAGCCCTTCAGATATCTGCAGCTGGAAGGAGTCTATTCATTCTTCACTCTTAAATGTACGAACAAACAACATTATGTACTCCGCTGTACTCCATATAGTCTAAATATCAACAACCTCATGCAGCTACTGTACTGCTTACGTGGCCATACTTTGTCAGAGCTCTAGAAGCTAAGCAGTTTGGGGCTGGGCAGTACTTGAATGAGAGACAATTTTGTGTTGAAAATAACATATTGTACTAAAAAAAAGTTTGTCATTATTGTTGTAGGTTAAATAAGATTGATTTCTAGTGCAAATATACAGGTGCAAATGATACATATTTAGCCAAGGATGATAGATAGGGATGATAGATAGATAGATAGATAGATAGATAGATAGTAGATAGATAGATAGATAGATAGATAGATAATAGATAGATAGATAGATAGATAGATAGATAGATAGATAGTACTTGATAGATAGATAGATAGATAGATAGATAGATACTTGATAGATAGATAGATACTTGATAGATCGATACTTGATAGATAGATAGATAGATAGATAGATAGATAGATAGATAGATAGATACTTGATAGATCGATACTTGATAATTCTAGATTGATACTTGATCAAAACTATAAATACTTGATAGATCAATACTTGATAAAAACTAGATAAAAACTTGATAGATCGATACTTGATAAATACTAGGTAGATAGTTGATAGATCAATACTTGATACATGATAGATAGATACTATAGGTAGATAGATACTACTAGGTAGGTAGATACTAGGTAGATAGATACTTGATAGATAAATACTTGATAGATTGATACTTGATAGAAACTATATAGATATATTCTAGATAGATACTTGATAGATTGATAGATACTAGTTAGATAGATACTTGATGGATGGATTAGATAGATAGATAGATAGATAGATAGATAGATAGATAGATAGATAGATAGATAGATAGATAGATAGATAGATAGATAGATAGATAGGTACTTGCCATGTTTACACAGTACAAATAACATTCAATCATCTATGTTAGTACACAATTAATAAAAAGTAAATAAATCAAACACAAGAGTAACTCACTGCTTCCCTAGTTAGATCCTCATAAATATTATTTAACTTCCATCTCCATAAGTTGCCCTGAGGCAAACCAATCTATCCCAGCAGCCTCCCCAGCCACTACATAAAGATAAATCCAGAACAAATTTCCTATCATCCGTTGAATCTTTAAATTCTTCCGTTTTATTGTCAGTGTATTTTAGTCCGACTCTCCCTGCCTTTAGCTCCTCTTAAAAACCTTTTCCCAGACGTTAGCTCAGCCCTTTACAAAAACAAAAGCCTTTATGGACGTATAGACTGTTCTCACATTGTACTGCAGTCACTTCTAATCAATGGCCCATCGTCGGAGCAAGCCTTTGAATGCTTAGCTTCAGCTGTTTTTGTCCCGGATTGACAGCTCGTTCATTACGCATTCAGAGGACCGTCATTTTCACGCTGTTTTGCCTTTATCTCGAGGTAAATGCGTGTCACGGAACAAATGAGGCGGCATCGCAAAACACATGCACATCTACCCCCCCCAGCGGCTAGCCACGTGACGACCAGGTTGGCGCTTAAAAAACAGACTTCCAACTCTTAAAACGAAGAGAAAAATGTGAGAAAATCCTTTGAAGGAAAAAAAACACACACACACACACAGAACTTGCTGCTTCTTCTTCTGCTGCTGCTGTCATCTCCTCCAGTGCATAAATTCTCACCCGGGCAATTAGTCAGTCACGTTCCTCATTTGCATATTACATTTTGGCTTAGCTGCTAGCGGCGAAAGAACGTAGCATCTCATTATCGTGCCTTGCAGCTGTTACAAGGATCGCACTTAACGGCTTCTTGAGATCACGAGAATTATTATTATTATTATGAGCCGTGCGAGTAGGATTGGTTGCAGATTTCGGTGTAGTTCTAGCAAGAGAAGCAGTGATTTTGATTTGATTTATCCGAGTTGAGCCATGATCTCAGTTTTGCCTATTCTAGACCTGTTTTGCTCCTGTGTTTTACTGGGTGGATAAAATGTCTTGAAATGAGCTTATGTATTTTACTTTTTGCTATTTTTTTTGCGCCAGTTCGTGTGTATTTACTTAATAGACATTGTTTGTTCTTTTTTCAAGGCAGTATGGACAGCATAATACTGTTCTGGCTTCCAAGAAAAGAGATTGTGAAGGAGAAATCATAAACATCTCATAATTTCTCTTGTTTGGATGTTCTTTTTGTGTTACAATGGCTTCCTCCCACCTCCAAAAAAGATTATTTGGCATCACTGTTAAATTCCTCTATTGAATGAAAAAGAGATTTATTGAATGACTGTATATGCTTTAACCCTGTGATGAGTTGGCCTCATGTTCTCACACCTAAGGCTAAAAGTTTAGTTTAGTTCAGGGTTCACAAACTTTTCTGATAGGGACCGACCCCCAAAACAACACTGTACCCAACTCGTGACCCAACAGCACAATATAATAGATGTCTGTAGAAGTTCAAGTTGTAAAATCATTCAAATGTTTATTTTAGTAGTTTATGGCTTTAAAACAGTGGTTCCCAACCTTTTTTGTCCCAAGTACCCCCTAATTTTGTCCCACACGCGAGTATCCCCTAACTTGTCCTTTTACTACTATAAAATGGGTTTTATAGTAGAATACTGCCAATTGTTGCATTTGTATTTTTTGTTTTCAGAAATGCTGGATTAAAAAGCTTCAAAAGTAAGGAAATATCACAAGTAACATTTTAAATGAATTAAAAATACATTCACCTTCTATTAAAGTCTGAAAATGTTGAGGGCTCACATAACCCAGAGGGTACACATACCCCTGGTATGAAAACACTGCTTTATATGACCAAAGTTATGTCAAACTGTTTAAAAAACAGATAAAATATCAAGCAATAATTTAAATTACATTTTCAAATCTTCTTGCACCCCCCAAATTTTGCTTTCAGACCCCCACTTTGGGAAACACTGGTTTAGTTTATTTATTTAAGCAACATGTTAAAAACAAGAATACATACAGTATAATAAGAAAGACATTATAGCAGGACTCAAAAGGAGTAGGTTAGGGCACCATGTCGCTAGTGTGACACTTTTACCTGTGGAGACCCACAGGGATCCGTTCTGGGCCCTAAACTATTTCTTAAGTCATACTAATATTGTATGACTTTAGAAATAGTCATACAATATTATGACTTTTTTTTTTGTGATTTTCTGCAAAGAAAGAATAATTGATGTTAATGTGGTATAGATCTGTTCATAACACGTATGTTGTTTTGTTAATTCTTGTGGTTTTGTCAATTTTGAAATACTAATCAAAAAAAATCACACTTAGATATTTTTCCTATATTGTGCAGCACTCCAGAAAAAGACAGCCCTTTAACAGAACTTTCACTTTGCTCATGAATTGAAAGTGCAGCTCATCACAATCCTGATTAGCATATTACATCTCTGCTTAGCGGCTAACGCACGTAGCATATCATTATCATGCCTCGCAGCTGTTCCGAGGATGGCACTCGATGACCCTTTTGCTTCATGAACCTCTCCGCCATCTTTAGCCCCTGCTCGTCATCTTGTATAATTTTCTCTTCCCAAAAACACACACGAATGTTTGCTTTCCTTCGAGTTGTGTTCTTAATCCACTTATGGCAACCCTTTTCTCGCCTATTCAGCTCCCCCCTTTCTCCATCCTTTTGAAGAAAGCGCCTGAAAAGCAAATCAGATACTTCTTAGACTGGAGTGAGTGGGTGTTAAGTATGTGTGTGTTGCGCTGCGAAGAAGAGGATTTTGAAAAATAGCAAAAATAAAGCAGAAAAAATAGGCGTTTTTAATAATACAGGTCCCAAAACGCGGTGCCATTCTCCGCAGACAGTTTGTGGCGTATTGATTTTGGAGATCTTTACACTGGGCCTGGACAAACAAGAGCCGTCTCCAAAAAATCGAAATGGATTGTGCTGCCTGCGCTGTTTAATTTTGCCGGGGGAGTCATGTATTATTCACACGGTTAATAAAAACAAGCTAATCTGCCAGATTAATTGCCATAGCGATTTGGATTTTGCAATATTGCGGCCGATCCGGGAAGGATTGTGGGTAATCGAAAGTGTCTTGCGTTCACAGATGAGAGGAGTTTGTCTTTGGAATGAAAATGCTATAGATATTACCAAAGAACTGCAGATTGTGGTGTTTCTATTGCCTTCATTTTTTATGTCTTTGTGTATTATTTGTGCCAGTCTCTGTTCTGGTTAAATCCAGTATATGAAAAAAAAAAAAAAAGAAATAACCACATACAAAGACGGATGATTTAGCCTTTGGTTTATTTAGAACAGACCTGGGAAAACTGCGGATCAGGTGCCAGATTTGGCCCTCAGACTGTGTTTATCAGGTCCTCACCGTACTTTTTTGACTTAGCTGCGACGCAACTGTCTTGTTAAAGGTCCCGTATTACACAAAATTGACTTTTTTAGTTTTTAGTACCGTATAATATTAGTTATCTCAGCAAAAACATAAGTAGAGTTGTGATTTCCTTTGATCACAAATGTCTGAGTAATCCTGCTTTCTTGTTCTCAAACTGAAAATGCTCAGTCCACCTTGTGATGTCATTAAGTGGTAGTTTTAAAAGTTTTTTTTTTAGCTTAAATTGAAGTGGTTTACTGTATAATTCTCAACTGTTCAAATCTTCAATCTTAAGTTGTTTTTGCATATTTATTTACTCTTTCTTCAGTTGTGACTGCGACAGAAAGTTTTCATAAATGTACAAGTTAAAAAGTGGTAAAAGTTTAAATGGGCTAAAACAATTGCTGTAGCTAGTATGCTAGACAATGACACGCCTGAAGTGGTACAAAAGATTCTACTGAAGGTGAATTTTGTGTAAAAAGACACACACAATCATGGTTTGTACTACACATAGTGACATCATAAGGAGGAACAGTGTGTTTTCAATTCAGGTGAAGAACAACGCTGCCTAAACACGCAGAATTTTTGTATTAAACAAGTGAGAGTATTTTTAGTGAGAAAATATTATAACATGGATCAAAAATTTGTATAATATGTCCCTTTAATAAAGATTACAATAAATGAATAAAGTATTATAATTAATGGCTAGAATTCTATAGAAATACTTCGAATGATTATCAAACCTTACTGTAGTTCCAGAAAAGTTGACAAATTATTTATTTTTCATTGTTTTGATGTGTTTCGGATTTGTTTGAAGACATAGTTCGAGCCAAATGACATTGTCATTGTTGACCCTGAAGAAGGCTGTTGCGAGCGCTACGCATGTGAAACAGATCAGCACGTTTTTAAACAATAGTATTTTAACTTTTAAATAGCCCAGATTGGGTTGCCTTGGATTTGCAAATCACAATGAGCACCTTCAGACTTCACTGAATGTGAGATTTCTATGAGCGTTTTTGGAACTTTCTTTTCCAAATGACTGTGACTGTGGTCAATGTAAATGTATGTTCTATTCTAAGCCAAATCTCTCATAATCAGTTTCTAAACCAGTGATATGTTACATAAAAAGCAATTCACTTGTATCTAGTTAAAACGACTCAAATTCAGATTAAAATTCTGAAGGGTTAGGCTTGGTCTGGATAAATATTTTTGCAATCTTGTAAAATTCTGAATTTGTTACACCAATAATCGTGGTCTGGCCCTCCGACACTTTCTAGATTTGAATATGGCTCTCATGGGGAAAAATAGTTGAGTGAGGGAAAGAATCAGTATAATCACCTCTATAAAGAACATTTCTCTAAAAGACAGTTGCATATTTTTATATTAAAGGCTTTTTTTTTAAGCTTATCCTTATACGGTTCTTAAAATATCCACTTTTGTTCATGGTTTGGGTTTCTTTCACTGCGATTCCCATCATTAACCCACGACCTTGCGCAAAGACCTCGGAAAACTAAACGTCTTCTATTTAATAGCCCTTGTCTTTTCACCATCGAGGAGGTCATCGTGTTTCCTCCTTTAATTAGCTGATGTTTAGCTAACCCACTGGACCCGAAACTGCTAAATTGGCCGCACACTTTTCATTAAAAAGCTGTATTTCTTTTGTGTTTTTCTTCAGGACGTATTCCCTCTGAAGCCGGCGTTCGAGAAAGAAGAGAGAGGAACGCAGGATCAAGCCGAGAAAGAGAGTGACAAAATCGACAAACCAGAAAAGACGATTCGGAAAATGATGTCTAGAGGTAAGCAATAGTGCTGAACAAAAATGTACTTCCTTCTGCCTTTGAGGTAAATACAAAGAAAGTTACTACTTCACTGTGATTGGCTAAACCCAGCTGTCACTCACTCAAAGCAGGACCAAGGCTGACCAGTGTTGCCAGATTATCAGACAGAAATAAACATCCCAAAACAAACAACCTCAGTTCTTCAGTAAATTCATTAAAATAGACAATTAATTAGAACATTGTTTTTAAGTAAGTGTAAAAAAGAATAGAGCAGCTTAACTTAAAAATGTAAGTACAATTTCTGCCTTAATATTTTAGTCGATTAAACTCATGTATGAGAGTTGTCTGTTTTTCTCTCACTCCCCCTCTCTCCCTCTATCTCTTTTCTCTCTTTTTGTCCCCCACACTTGTTTCTCCCTCTCACCCCTCTCTTTCTCTCCCTCTTTCTTTCACCTCTCTCTTCACCCTCTCCCCCTTTCTTTCCGCTCTTGCTCTCTCTCCTCGTTGTCTTTCTCTCCCTGTCTTTTTCTCACTCTTTCACTCTTCCTTTCTCCTCCCTCTCCCTCCTCTCTCTCTCCTCTTTCAATCTGTCTTTCTCTTCTATCTCTTCTTTCTCCCTCTCCTCTCTCTCTTTCCTATCTCTCTCCCTTCTTTTTCTCCTCTCTCCCTCTTCTCTCTTTCTCTCCTCTTTTGCCCCCTTTTCTTGTCCCTTTCCTCTCTCTCTCTTTGCTTCTCTCTCCTCCTCTTTCACTTTCTCCTCTCTCTCCCCTCTCTCTCTTCTCTTACTCTCTCTCTCTTTCTCTCTCCCTCCATTCCTTTCTCCTCCTTTTCCCTTCTCTCTTTCCTCCCTTAGTCTCACTTCTCTTCTCTCTCTCTCTTTCCCTCTGTCTTTTTTTCTCTTTCTCTCTTACTCTCTCTCTCTCTTTCTTTTCCCTCTCCCTCTCTCTTCTCTCTTGCACTTGTCCTCTTTCTTTCTGTCACCCTCATCTCTCTCTCCCCTGTTCTTTTTCTCCTCTCTCTCGCCTCTCCCCTCTTTCTCTCCTCTCTTTCTCTCTTTCTTTTCTTTCTCCCTCTCTTTCTCTCCCCCTCTCTCTACAACCTCAAAGTCTAAGTTGAGGCTTTACTTGCACAGCGCTTTTCACAGACACAAAGTCACAAGTACATAGAATGGAACATAAGAAAACAGCTTAAAAACGACAGAATATACAGTCAGAACACCAGTTTCAATATTAGGCACAGCTCTCACAATCAACTTTCCAAAAAAAAGCCCAAATTTGCTATAAAGAAGCAATTTCTTGGATTAAAGGGAAAAAAAGTTTGCATTTTAACAGACAGATGCATCAAATAGAGAAATCACGACATGACGATTCTATCAAAACTGCAGATTATCACATGAGCTCACGATTCCAGTTTTATCACAATCTCGCCCAGCCCTAGACGCGCTAATGGCTTTATATGAATGTATTTTAATTACTTTTTAAGACAAAATGCCCCCTTTGAGAGTCTTCGGAGGGCCGTGCCAGTAAACTTTTGTAATCACACTTTTGCAGGAGGATCCAACATGCACCTGGGCCTCATTTAAAAACATTGAGCTTCATTCTTGAGGCGAAATGTGAATTTATGCTTTAGTAACAACAGATGTGAACCCTTTTGCATATAGGTGCAGGTATTTTAGTGCCAGTGAGGGGAAATATATTGGAATGACGCAATGCAGAGGTTTTAATGATCATGAAACTATTTATTTATCATTCAAAGTCGCTCAAAAGTAGTTTAATTAGTTGTTGCATGATACTTAATGGAGATGTTGGCTTGTATTAATTCTGTTAGAGTGCTAAAAATGTCAATATGTGACTAAAAAAAATGCTTGCTTGAGTTTTAAAAAAGGCACTGTGGATCAAAAACCTGAATAGTTGCATTTTATTGTATTGCATCGTTGATTCACTTCCACATCTTTAGCCAAATCAGTCCATGCTTGTTTTTTTCTGTTCTTGTCTCATATAAACTTAAAGGAGTTTTTAAAATATTTAGGAATCGGACGATTTTTGTTGTGATACATCAATCAGATACTATGATCAGATATCCATGAAATCAGCCGCAAAACATCGATTTATTTGGCTGTAGTATAACGATTTTTTGACAAGATTTTAGTCAGAGCGGCTCATAATGTTTGCAATTTTATTAAAGTTATTGTGTTGGTAATTGCACAATAAATAACAGCTACATAACACTGTATGACTAATTTCATAACAAATACACTGAAAAGAGACCATTTAAAAAGCCATTTTCAGTTCATACATTGGTATCGGTCAATCAGCAAATACTTAAAGCCAGTGTATCAAGATTGGTGATTGATACCAATATTCAGTATTTCGTGCTGTGGCTGATTATTGTACATAATATACTTGCTAATGTAGCTAATGTATTTTGTGGCAAATTTAAACATATTATTTTATTTGTTGTATTTGTTTATACCTGTTCCAATGTATCACCCATGTTTATTGTTCACTAGTACAATATTTTGTCAGATGAGAGTCGTTAATTAAAGTCTACAGTCTTGTGTAAATTGACTCTGCACAGAATGTCAGTTGGCTTGTTTATATTCAAAATAGCTAACTTACATTTCCTGTTTAGTTCATTTCTATGAGTATGTGAAGAGAGAGTTGTTGGTAATGTCTCTCTATGTTCAAGGCTTTACAAATCAGCAGAAAACGAACACCAAAACACCAAAGTGTGTTTATAAGAGACATGTTTGTGTCTAACAGGAAATAGTTAAAAGTACATATAAACAAGCCAACTGACGTTCCGTGCACAGAGCCAATTGTGAGAAATTTTACTTCAAAAATGACTTAACTTTTTTTTGCGCCAGTACAGATGTATTGACAAAATCTTTATTGTGGTGGAAATGAGTTTGCAGAGTCCCATCCCATCTATATCGATAACGAATCTTTCAAATCAAATCAAGTTAATTTATTTTTGTTCATCCCATTCCCAAACTCACGACAGCTGTACAAGATTGTTACCTTAACAATCTTGATTTAACAGTTTTGATTTAGCAAACAGCAAGAAAATCAAACAATAAAAGTCATTGGTCAATACAAAATAGAAACATTAGAAAATCACAAAATCACAAACAGCCATTGGTCAAAAATGCGGAAACACATTGTCAAACTGTAAACAGACAAATGGATATTTATCTTAGAGCATCTCCTGTCCTTCTCAACAAGGGAAAACCCCAAAACATAGCAGGAACCCAACTTTTTATCCCCTAAAATCTTATTTACTTTTTTTGCATTGCACTAGCCACTGTTAGCATATCGAAATGGCTTAGTTTGCATCAATTTTGCAAACTTGTGACTGAATTATATATATTTTTTCATGTATTTATTCTTAATTAATCCATTCATACATGTTTTTATCTAACTAACCATGTCCACTCTGCCCAAGAACACGACGCCACTCAACTAAATTACCGCGCTCTCATAATTACACCCTTACAGTGTCATAACCTAAACAATTTTCTTCCTTGGCAGCGTTCTTGTTCCACTTGTTTGTCCGAAATCGCTCCTTTCTCTCCCCCCTCTTTTGAAATGGTATCTCATTATGGGCCGATAATTGGCGTGATTCAGTTAATTGCGACGAGCTCAAGGTGTGAAGCAATTATCCGGATTCCCACAGGCGAGAGGAGGTGTCGCCAGCACCGAGCAGCTCCAATTATAGAATCTAGACGCTAATGCTAACGAGGGGGGGCTAGCTAGCTATACGTTAACCGATGCCCACTAGCCTTCCACTTCCACTTAATCCACTTTTACAACAATTTACAATCAAAACAATAAAGCTGGTTTGTTTTGAATAAATGTAAATGCAAGTTTTCAAAGATTCAGTTAGTACTAGTTTAAGTAACGAAAGTGATCTGGTTTCCATGGTAATAAGTTAGCTTTGTTGCTAAGCTAAGTCCTAAGCTGTTGCCTTAAACTTTTCCATTTACTCAAACCTTTTAAAGACAGGTATGAGGGTTAATAATTAAAATGTATGTTAAATGAAAGATTTTTAGGACTTGAAAAATAGAAAATTTAGTTTTTTAAAATGTTAATCTGTTGTTTAGAATGCAAAGGCAACTTGAATACAAAATTTTTGCCAAATTTGAGCTGCAATAATGTTGCTTGACTTTAAAATAACATTAACAATACAAAATTAGATTTTTTCCTGAGGAGTAGAATAATCTTGAGCTTTATCAAAACTTTTAAAATGAAGATGCTTGATAAAGAAAGTATATATTTTGTTGAAAATTTCTGTCTGTTGTATAGACATTTTACGTTAAAAGAGCATTTTTAATTGTCATTGTTGTATCATAATTGGCATCAACAATCAAGACTTTGCCTTGGCATTAAATTTGACAGCACAAACTAGTTTTTATGTCAAAAAACATAAATTTACACAATTTTCTATTCAATCTGAAGCTTTTCCATAGCTCATGGCATTTTTGGTATCTAAAGAAAGACAAGTTAATGAATATTCGATTTCTAAATTATTTCAATAATAATTTTGTTGCGTTTATTTGATTAACTTGTCGCAGTCATAGACGCGCAGTCAGCAGCTCTGCTCTGTTGCTACAACACGAACGGAGCAACGCCATATTCCTCCGGTAGAGCTGATGACGCAAATCCACTGAACACAATGGCAGAAGTTGCACTTTTATGAATAAAATAAGATAAAACAAGTGATTTCAGCAAAACCATAAGCAAAACAGACTGATTTGTGTCTTATGAAACTTTAGTAAACAACATTGGCGATGTGGAATTATATTTCTCAAACTACTATATTTGTAGACTGGAAATGCTAAACAAACTCCATCACTCCGATACAACAGACACACCTCCACAGAGAAGTGAAGCTACAACTTCTAGTTGGTGTTATTTATGTAATTTGTCTGCTGCTCTCTCTATAGTAACATGTAAAAGAGGAAATGATGCACTAGTTTAGTAATCTTTATGTGAAGTTTGTTTGCCGTTAGCTGTTTTATACACAAACTTAGCCATAATAAAACACTAAAAAGTTTGTAAACTCAGCAGTAAGTTGTAACAAGGCTCTGACCTTTGCTAAATATGGCCGGTAGGTTTGTTCCAGCTCTCCACTCTCCACATCTTTCATAACTTTTTGACGACTAATGCTAAAAGCTATAGGAAAACAAACAGGACTAGCTCAGATGCTAAGTGTTCGATAGCATCAGATTCGAAACTGCCTATCTACTAATTATAAGTCTATGGTTGGAGCCCTTATCTCTACAGAAACGAGCAGATGTCAGAAACTCACCTTTAATTGAATGAACACAATGCTCATATTACCACATTAAGCTTTATTTCTGATTTAACAAAGCAGCCCGTCTTCACATTTTCCGATATTTTCTTTCTTATTCTCGGGTAATTATTATTCTTTTCCCTCTAATTTCTCAAATGGCTCGGCTGGCAGTCCTTCAGCTTTTTGTTTGTCTCATTGGAGCACAAAACACGGCTCGAAAATGGTGTCCCGCCGACAATGTCACCCCTCTGTGAAGTTTTGAACCGCCAGACTTTCCCATTTTCCCCGGCAAATGCTGAGTGACAATTCTGTTCATTTGCATATCAATAATCCCAACAAGCATTTTATTTAGTGTTTATCGTTAATTTGGTGAGTTAACAGACTGGAACATTTCAGAAAATTACATTTAGAAGCTCAATTAGGCCATTTATGACTGTGGCGTTTAGCTGTCCTAATGCTCAGTGGCTTTATATAGACTTTTAATTACTTCTGCATTGGTCTATTAGCAACGTATCTGCCAAAATAACTGTATTTTTTATGAAGGTACAGCTGTTATTTAATCATTTATTCACTGGAGAATGTAACTATCCTTCTTAGGCTGACAATAGATAAGATAAGAATATAATTGTGTTCCTTTTTTTAGCTTCATATTGAGATATAAACAAGATTTAGATATTTAAGAGAAGGGTCACTGCTTTTGCAAACTGTTGAGCTGGATTACTTTGTCAATCAAAATTTTGTTGCTCAATTAGTTTTATGTAGATCACGCAGAATTATAAAAGGACAGAAGTAGCAGGTAAAAAAAATAAAATTTCTGAAGATTTGGGAGCTTTTGTATGTTTTTGTGAACACTGTTTCCGTTTACGTTTCCATAGAAACAGCGGTACACTTGTAGTTTAGGTTCAATACTTGATCAGATCTTAGAAATATTCTATAGTTTTGTAAAATATGTTTTTTTGCAAGCCTTTACCGCGCCCTTTTCGATCAGCTAGGTACAGTATTTTGTTTTTATTTGACGAAATGTTATGTCAACAATTACAGTTTATTCAGTCATAATACACAAAAAACATTATTTAATCCCCACTTGATTCTAATAGTGGTGAGATAACCCCAGGGAGAAACATTTGTAATAGTTTTACAGCAGTAAAGTTGCAATGCTTTACTTGTTGACTTCCTGCTTCTGTACAGTGCAGACGTCTTTCTATCTTGTCTCGTCTATCTCTTGCTATTTCTTGCTTTGCTAAGTACTGTATGTTTGCGTTGCATTTTATGTTTGGAAGAGCGAGTGGCGGCGCGCAAAAGTTGCAGCTGCCTGGGGGCTCACTCCTAACATAATTGCGTTGTACTCTGTGACAATGACAAAAAATCTTTCTGTAATAGAAGAATCAAAGAATACTAGGATTGCTTTACATATGTCATCAAAAAATCATTAAACAGTCATTTAACAAAATTAAAGTGTTATCAGTTTGTATCATTTGTGAAATTGTAACTTCTGTGTCATTTATTTAGATTTTGGCCCATATTTACAATGTGGTTGCTAGGTATACAGTTGTGGAATTAGCTCTACATTGTAATTATTGCTGGACAAAAGCCAAATAAACCTCATTAAAACAGCATATTTGGAAAAGCCATTCTTTCTCATTGCAAGACAATACCAAAACACATTGAGTTACCACTGGCTTAGGTAACAACATCTACTTCTGAAAATATATAACTATTCATATTGCATATCAGTTATGCTATAGATACAGTTGGCATTGAAGGAAACACCCACTAACCGACCTCCATGGGGTAAACGTATGTGAACAGTGCGTGCATTTTTATAGAGAACAACAGCTTTGACACTCACTGCTCAACAGCCACATCAGTAAATGTGGACTTAAGAAAATATACTGTGTCAATATAGATATAAAGACATGGAGATGAATAAAGTGCTGCAACATTCCAGTTGTTTAAATGTATCCAACAATGCTAACAGTAACAGTGCCAGATATGACACATTGTTGATTGTATCTGTTCTTGTGTTATTGTTTTTTTTTCTAGATTCCAGCCAAGACTACACAGACTCAACTGGAATTGATCTGCACGAGTTCCTGGTGAACACGCTAAAAGGCATCCAAGGTTAGACAATAGTTCACAATCAAAACACAGATTATACTATTACTCTCTTTTCACTGAGATCTCGTGGTCGTTTCAGGGATCGAATCATGCTGCTTAAACTGGAGCAGGACATCTTGGACTTCATCAGCAATAATGAGTAAGAAATGTCACAATGCTAAAGTACCAAACTTAATTAAAATACTTAAGTTTATTTTCTTTATCCCACAGTCATAAAAACATCTATTTTTTTTATCACTGCAATATAGTTTTCATATAACACAACATTTTGAAGTTATTTTTGCTTCATGGTTTTATTCTGTGCTAGCTATAGTTTTTTTTTTTTTGTAATATGCGGTTACATTGCAAGCGATTTTTTCAAATAAGGAAGCATTAACTTGTAAAAGACAGACAGACTGCTAAAACTAATACAGGAATGACACAATTTTGTCAGTGGAGGTTCTGTTTGGCAAAAGTTAGCTTTTTTAAGCAAAATGGAAACTGAAAGTAGCTTTTCTGTTGTCACCGGCAACTGCGCAGAGCTTAGCTAGCTTCTTTGTTTACAGCATTTGAAGATTTTGGAGATATTCAAAGATTTTTTTCACGTTAGTTTGGCTGAACAAAAGCATTAATAAATGTACAAATACAAAAAGGTTAAGTTATCTCAAGTATTTAAGGGAAAATCAGCTTTTTTTAAGATGATCTGAGTTTTTTTTGTTGCTAGTGGTTACCATAGCTACTCTCTCTAGTCATTATAATAATTTATTAGTTTTTAACTGTTAGTCAGACTCAAAAACATTGTATTAAGTCTATAAATGTTATGATCCCAAGTCTGCATCAGCAAGAAGCGCGAGACTAGCCTCATTGTTCTGTGTTTATCTGCTTTTCTACACTGTTTATAAGATTATCTGTCACATACAAACTAAGTATTTAGCTAAACTGTAGTTGTTCATATGAGTTCAGACTGTTGCTGCTTATTTTAGTTGCTTTTTGAACTCCTACAGTCTAAAACATCCTCTCTCACCGTTGACTCTCATGCATTTTTGCCACTCACTGCTGACATATAGGATAAAAATGATGTCATCTGCATAATTTCACTTCATTTCTAACATATTGTTCCAGAGATGTAATATAAACCCCCATTTAGCTTCAAATCAATGCATTATTATCATCACACCATCTCAGTATATATAATAGCTATTAAGCCTGCAAATATATATAATTGGTCTGTCATTTTGTGAAACTCTCGCAGCCATTATCCTGCCAAGCCAAAGTAAGAAACATGAGCGTGATAAGTGCGCGTGGCATTGTTTTATTAAATCGAAAAACAGTGAGAAAAAGGGGGAGACAGGCCGACACACTGCGCACAGATGGATTTTGGCACATTTTTGCTTCACGTCACACAATTAAGACGAGCATCTGCTGCTGCCGGTGGTTGATGAAGACTACGATCCCGTCTGAATCCGTCAAATAAAATAATACTCAAGTCGGGTAATGTAATAAAAAGACGGATGAAGTGACGGCCCCAAACTGTATTATTGTTTATTTGTTACATTAGAGAACATCAGGCGTTTATCAAGGACAATTCTGCTACGAAAGAAGTAAAAACTGTGTCTGCAAGTAGTTTATGAATGAAGTTTCAATGGTGTTTAGTTAAGCTGCTGTGCCTAATTTTCAACTTTTACGTAAACAATTCGGGCACATAAGTGAAGCAGTTTTATTACACTCTGCACAACAATCAGCTCTAATCCCAAAGAGTCAAAAAAGCTCTTTTTACAAGCTTGAAAAGACAAAATGTTTAGCGACAGCATGTTAATTGTTCTGCTTTTCACTAAACGTATATAAATGTAGCTTATCTGAGAAATAAATGTATTACGGGAAGTTTTAAGAGAAGAGTACTGACCTAAACCCATGCTAAATAAATATGCTAATCATAGCATTTTCATATAAATTATTGCAGATATGTTTGTTTTTGGCACATCTCGATTACAATATTCAAACAATATTATCTCAAACAAACCGGAAAATGTTCAAACACATATTTAAGTGTATCAGTTGAAGTTTAATGATCAATTAATCAGACTGTAGTCGACTAAAGAAGTTTTGGGTTGATTTAATACATGTGATATCAATCAATTAGTCGACTAAAGGTCCCTCTTTCTCAACACTATAGGCGTTTTCCCACATGAACGTACCAAGAACTGAGTCCCCACATTCCTTTAGCCCCTGTTTAGTCCCCCATGTCTGCGTTCACACAGCAACGGTTTGTGAAAGTGTGGCTAAGAGTTTTAGCATTTGTATATTCTGAAACATTTAAATATGTCATTAAGTGAAAACAAAAGTTGTTTTTCCCCTCTACATAAATTATGACGTACAAAAGCTAAAACATCACTGAAATCAACAATAAAAGACATTATTTACTGTTTATAGTGACAAAACATTTACAAAAAAAAATGTCTAATAATAGTCACTACTTACAAATTGAAACATTTATTTTGGGAGCTACTGCTTTAAGTTTTTTTTTTTTTTCAAGTATATAGGGGTGTTGGTCTAAATGTCAGAATGTGAAAAAACATGTTTCCAAACAAAGTTAGTGTTGTAAATGGGTTGTGTTATCAAAAAAGTTCCTGGTCTGATTGGGAAAGTACCTGAACCAGAGCAGGTGCTAAAAAATCCCCAAAGTGTGTCCCCAGTCCATAGTTCCTGCTCTGTGTGAACACGCCTTAAAATGGGGACTGGAACTAAAGTACCCCACTGTGGGAAAAGGCCTTATGAGTGTCTCAATGTTCTGACCAAATATGTGATCTAAATTGTCCTCACAAGACACAACCTCAGAGGTTTGCATGCTAAGTTACTTTTCATAAGAAAAATGCAGCTAAACAAGATTTTCATGTAAACAAATAGTGGACAAGAGCCTGTTTTTCCTATTAATAACATTGTACTTTGCCATTAAATATTTAAAAGCTTGTTTTCACAAATCTACGGCGTTTCTGTTAGTGACTAAGCCCATTCACTTTTTCACAACAAAAAACTACATTTAAGCAATATTAATTTTAGCAGCATTTGTATTGGATAATAATGCCTATCCGAAAGTTACGATGTTACGCGAGTTCAAAAGGGTAAATCTTACTTTTAAGTTGTTGTGATTAATCTGATAATATTTCTGACTTGTAGGAGCCAGCCAGAGGAAGTTCCCGCCCATGTCGTCCTATCACCGGATGCTGTTACATCGAGTGGCTGCGTATTTCGGCTTGGACCACAACGTTGACCCGAGCGGCAAATCTGTGGTTATCAACAAGACCTCCAACACTAGAATGTGAGAATCTATGTATTTTAAGAACTCAAGTTTGTAACATTTTCAGCAAGTCTAATGTTGAAGCAATGGAAATTTTAGAAGCTAAATATTATAAAACATATTCTGACACTGTTGCGCTTTACCAAAGGTGACCCAACAGTTTATTGGATTGTTCCACAGCTCTTTTATTAACTGTTTGTGCAAATTTAGACTATTATCTGAAAGCTTAGCATAGTTGCTGCAAAGCTGTAGATAAAACAGTAATGTTAATAACTACTAGGGATGGGACCAATTCACCCAAGTCACGATTCGATTTCGATTTTCGATTTTGCCGTCACGATTTTCGATTTTCTTCGATTTTGTTAATAGATATCTAAAACTATCTATGTTATTTATTTTTACATTTATTTTTGTACATATATTAGTTTGTGAACTGGCAACCTCTAACATTTCTTGCTTCATTTGAGAATGTGGGCCTTCATTTGTGGTCTTATGTAAAAAGCAATGACTTTTTTCTTTATTTTTCCTATAAGTTTGTAAATGTGTCTGATGGACACTACATGTTTGACAGACACATTGCAAAGTGCACAGTGCAAAAACACCAAGATTTGGCCCTAATCCCTTATATTAACAGCATTACCATGTTACTTTCTTACATTGATACATTGTGTCAGGGACACAGTTATTTTTCCTAATTAACTTCCATTCATGTTTTACTTCTGTCCAGTGCTTCTGAGAGGTTTTGACTTGTATGGGACTCCATACATGCGTGTCTGCAACACTTTAGCCTACTCTTTGTCGATGTAGTGGACCGTCATCGTAATAAAACTCTTCGTAGCTCTGGAAGTCCGCCCATCAGCTGTCAGCGCAACATATTCACGTGCAATCTGGTCCTGCTCACGTTCACGCTTTGTTTCTTCATACATCGCGGGTATTACGGTGTTACTGAAGTGTTTTGGGCTCGGCGGTGTTAAACGTGCTTAAAGCCTCCGCGTTCAACAGCGCGAACAAGACAAAACGGCTGCATGTCATTAGCGATAAACTTCCCAATAGACAGTTTTCTTACCGCTAGCATCGTACTTGGCACTAAATCCAACGTGTTCCCAAACACCGGAGCGATATGAAGTTAAGGTTGAATCTGAGCGGCGCCAGCGTCTCCCTCCGCTTCTTTTCCCCACACACAACACTCTTCTGCGCACGCGCTCACTCGTTCCCCTTGTCAACAAAACGCCGCTGCCGCTACACGTGTATTTTATGCGCATCGCGCAAAATTGAACGATTCGACTCTTTTTGCAGAATCGTTCCATCCCTAATAACTACTACTATAACTAGCTTTGTAACAAGTGTAAACCAGGATCAAATTAAATCTAAAGCAGAAATACACCAAGACTAAAGCAGAGGGTAGCAAGGTAGTAATATTTGTGAGATGGTTGAGGGTTGGATTAGATTTTTGTAGGACTGATTTAGCCTCCGGGCCTTAACTTAAATAAACCTGACCTATGCTTTTCTGCACAAACATGCTCTTGATTCATGTAAAATCATTATGAACATTTACACCAGATATTAAAAAATCTTGCATCACTCATTGCTTTACATTGTTCTTGCCGTGCGTGGCGTTAAATCAAGTGTAACCCGAGTTTCTTCCCTCCACAAACACGGCTTTGTCAGCATCTGCCTTCAAATTAAGCTGCCACTCTTTCTCGCTCTCTTCCTCCGACAGCCCCGATCAGAAATTCTCGGAGCACATCAAGGAAGACAGGGCGGACGATTTTCAGAAACGCTACATTCTCAAACGAGACAATTCCAGCTTTGATCGAGAAGACATCACGGTAGGCTGTGTTTATTTATTTATATATATACTTTTTTTTTCTTTCCCTGTGCCATCAAGCTGTCACTTTTATTACTGACATGTTGGTGTGAGTTGTAAGCACAATCTGGCGACATTCACTTGGCTGCTGAAGAAGTTTGCGTGCCGTTGGATGCTGCGTGTTTTCGCTTGAGAGAAAATGAGAAAATTGCTTGAAGAATGCAAGTGTAGCAGATGAAATAGCCACTGTCTGTTTCATTTATGTCCAGTTTATTACATGAGGTTTATGAGTTTATAACAGTCTGGACTATTTTTCCTAAAACGCCTGACTAAAACCCTTTGGCTGGATTATTTTTTAAACTGAGTCTTTGTAGTTTTAGCATTTGCCTCATTGACTCTAAGTGATAAAACAAAGCTCTGCACGAAAGAAAAAGTAATTTCTGCCTAAATTTTTCTTGGTAAATGTGTGTGAAGGATTGTATTTGCAGCTCAGGGACCAAAATGACACTGCTTTAAGCTATTTATTTGGTGAGACACCAAGCGTTTTTTGTGTATTTTTTGACAATGCCATCTGCCAAAAGTACGTTGCAAAATGCCAATTAACTAAAAGATGAAAAGAGTTCTACGGCGACTCAAAAAGGTAGTTTGTGAGGACAATAAACTCACAATAAAAGTATGAATTATTTTTTGGATGTTAGGTTTACACGAAAAGTGCTAGGCCCGGTTTCTTATCCCAACACAGAATGAAGCTACTGAGCACAGTGATTATTGGAACCTATTATTGTTAAATTCATATCTCCCAAACACTTGCTTATTCCATGGTATCCAGACAAACCAGGCCCAAGAGTAGTTCCAAAATCCTCAGAGAACCGACTTGTAACACCATCAACTTGTTGACTTGGGACGTGGACTTGGACTTAATCGTCACTGAAACAGGCTCGCAAGCCCACAGTGCTTGGATGCATAGATGCCCTCGGAAAAAAAGTAAGATTAGCACGATTTATCGCCAATAAAACCCAAACTAACATTTGCCATACCACTAGAAAACAAGTAAAAACAGAAGCCAATTATGTCTCAGTTACCCTACATTGCGTCATTGCTCTCGATTGGCACCACTGCAAGTGGTTTTTTAAATGGAAAAACCCAAACAAGCATAACTCAATAATACTCAATAGAAAAAACAATCAGATGAAAACAGGAACAAACACTCCAAAACAGGACCAACAAAAAAACACCAACACAACATCAAAGGTGAAAGATATGAAACGCATCCCCAACAGACCAGATATCCAAGTTACGGAATAGTAGTAGAAATTAATAGACGCACGAACAAGCTAATACCTAAAAAAAGACAACCAAGAGAACTAGCGACGTTGCAACTCAGAAGAAGACATAACACCATGTCTCACTGCGTTCTATGCAAAACCTCGTACACAAACGCGAGTCGATGACTCTCCCTAACTAACCAAAATTAGAACACTATGGGAAACTGAATCGACCGACTGGCGTCTCCTCCATTCTGAACTGTGGGAACATCTATACCGACCCGGAACTTCCCGTCTCTCTTTGACTCGCGACTTACTTAAAAGACATGTCAACCATCAAGATGACTATTCGTACCACCCAACACCCCACCCTCTGCCTATTAGCCAAGACTTTCACGATGGTGGCGAGAGACAAACAAAGTACAAAACGAAGTTGAGAGCCAACCAAGATTCTCTGAAATGGTTGAATTGAAATTAAAAATTTTGAGACTGTGACATGATAAATTATAAAGCATTCAGGATTAAAATGTCTGAAATAAATGATCAGAAATAAAAGTATATACAGTTTACTTTGATACAGGACACAGTTGAGAACCTCATGAAGATCAGCCATAGAGGTACACCGCACAGCTCCAATATATAAAACCTGTTAATTAAACATTGAGACATTTAGATTTATACACCCAAGTATACCTGACATCTGGATGCCCCTAATTAAATAATCCGTACGGATCGTCTCAGTAATTCTACCACGTCAGTACCGTTAGAACAGACCACATTACAAAGTATGGGTCAAACTTTACAAGCGTTACCCAGTAGATAAGTTATCTGCCACAAAAATCGAAACCCATAAACACTTTTATATTTTGACTAAGCCAGACAAGAATTCGATTGTTATTGAAATAACTCCCAGGGAAGAACAGCGATGATATTGTGTGATTACATGTCTTTGCATTTTACGACACGGAACAGATATTCTGATATTTGCAGAAGAGCTTAACAAAATTGAGTGTTTTTCACCATTTAACTGAGGCAACATATATACGCATCCCAAACCAAATATGACAGATTTATGGAATAACAAGGTTTCGGATAGAAAAACTGGCTGAGAGACAACCAGAATATACAGTCACACTGGTACAAGCGGCGTATTACACCAAACTACAGTCAAAAATTTAGGAAAGCAAAATATAGAAGCACTAATAAAAAAGAAGACAAGCCACGGAGAAAAGAAAAAAGAACTAAGAAACAAAAAACAACCAAAAATACAACATCCATATGAATCCGAGGCTTGAATATCTACATCAATACAAACCTGACAACTGAAACAACTAGAATGCTAGATCTAGAAAGACAGACAGTACAAGAGCAAATACAAATCAACGTAGCGCAGAGTAATAACCCATTTGACCATAACTGACAACAACATGAGACTCAATGAGCCGCTTCTGGTCCCAAAGCACGGCCTGTCCGATTCTCTTAGCATGTTGTTCAGAACACACTGCGAGACAAGCCACACAGGAAACTTAAAACCAAAACGAACATAAAACCCTTAAACAGGGAGAAAGACGAGAGAACAACATCAGCGAACACCACTCTGGCACACAAACAGAAATGCAGAGCAGTCGCGCTAAAAAACAAGCGAGCCAGCAGAACGCGCCTCGCGCGTAATGTGAGCTACGCAGAACCTAAACCTGAGCCACAAAAAGCTTCAGCCCAGAACCACTGATCCCTTGACCAAAGATCCCCGGGTTTTTTTTTTTTTTTGGAAAGCCGCAAGGAAGGGAAGCGTGAGAAAAAAAGAAAAAAACAACGGAAAAAAAAAAAAAAATAAACCCAAAAAAAAAACCCGGATACGAGGCAAAAGCAGTGAAGTGAGGAAAGAATCATCGTCTCAAAATATAGCGTCAAAGCCACATTGCAGAAAACACACAACAATAGACTAGCCGGCCCAGAAAGAGATCTATTGGGAGCCCTCGTACCTCACAAGCGAGAAAAAAAAAAAAAGAGAAGGAGAAAACAAAAAAAAAAGAAAAAAAAGAAAAAAAAAAGGGTATATGTGGTTCGTCTGGCTANCTTTCTCTCTTGCACTTGTCCTCTTTCTTCTGTCACCCTCATCTCTCTCTCCCCTGTTCTTTTTCTCCTCTCTCTCGCCTCTCCCCTCTTTCTCTCTCTCTTTCTCTCTTTCTTTTCTTTCTCCTCTCTTTCTCTCCCCCTCTCTCTACAACCTCAAAGTCTAAGTTGAGGCTTTACTTGCACAGCGCTTTTCACAGACACAAAGTCACAAGTACATAGATGGAACATAGAAAACAGCTTAAAAACGACAGAATATACAGTCAGAACACCAGTTTCAATATTAGGCACAGCTCTCACAATCAACTTTCCAAAAAAAAGCCCAAATTTGCTATAAAGAAGCAATTTCTTGGATTAAAGGGAAAAAAAGTTTGCATTTTAACAGACAGATGCATCAAATAGAGAAATCACGACATGACGATTCTATCAAAACTGCAGATTGTCACATGAGCTCACGATTCCAGTTTTATCACAATCTTGCCCAGCCCTAGACGCGCTAATGGCTTTATATGAATGTATTTTAATTACTTTTTAAGACAAAATGCCCCCTTTGAGAGTCTTCGGAGGGCCGTGCCAGTAAACTTTTGTAATCACACTTTTGCAGGAGGATCCAACATGCACCTGGGGCCTCATTTAAAAACATTGAGCTTCATTCTTGAGGCGAAATGTGAATTTATGCTTAGTAACAACAGATGTGAACCCTTTTGCATATAGGTGCAGGTATTTTAGTGCCAGTGAGGGGAAATATATTGGAATGACGCAATGCAGAGGTTTTAATGATCATGAAACTATTTATTATCATTCAAAGTCGCTCAAAAGTAGTTTAATTAGTTGTTGCATGATACTTAATGGAGATGTTGGCTTGTATTAATTCTGTTAGAGTGCTAAAAATGTCAATATGTGACAAAAAAAATGCTTGCTTGAGTTTTAAAAAAAGGCACTGTCGATCAAAAAGCTGAATAGTTGCATTTTATTGTATTGCATCGTTGATTCACTTCCACATCTTTAGCAAATCAGTCCATGCTTGTTTTTTTCTGTTCTTGTCTCATATAAACTTAAAGGAGTTTAAAAAATATTTAGGATTCGGACGATTTTTGTCGTGATACATCAATCAGATACTATGATCAGATATCCCTGAAATCAGCCCCAAAACATCGATTTATTTGGCTGTAGTATAACGATTTTTGACAAAATTTTAGTCAGAGCGGCTCATAATGTTTGCAATTTATTAAAGTTATTGTGTTGGTAATTGCACAATAAATAACAGCTACATAACACTGTATGACTAATTTCATAACAAATACACTGAAAAGAGACCATTTAAAAAGCCATTTTCAGTTCATACATTGGTATCGGTCAATCAGCAAATACTTAAAGCCAGAGTATCAAGATTGGTGATTGATACCAATATTCAGTATTTCGTGCTGTGGCTGATTATTGTACATAATATACTTGCTAATGTAGCTAATGTATTTTGTGGCAAATTTAAACATATTATTTTATTTGTTGTATTTGTTTATACCGGTTCCAATGTATCACCCATGTTTATTGTTCACTAGTACAATATTTGTCAGATGAGAGTCGTTAATTAAAGTCTACAGTCTTGTGTAAATTGACTCTGCACAGAACGTCAGTTGGCTTGTTTATATTCAAAAGAGCTAACTTCCTGTTTAGTTCATTTCTATGAGTCTGTGAAGAGAGAGTGTTGGTAATGTCTCTCTATGTTCAAGGCTTTACAAATCAGCAGAAAACGAACACCAAAACACCAAAGTGTGTTTATAAGAGACATGTTTGTGTCTAACAGGAAATAGTTAAAAGTACATATAAACAAGCCAACTGACGTTCCGTGCACAGAGCCAATTGTGAGAAATTTTACTTCAAAAAGGACTTAACTTTTTTTGCGCCAGTACAGATGTATTGACAAAATCTTTATTGTGGTGGAAATGAGTTTGCAGAGTCCCATCCCATCTATATCGATAACGAATCTTTCAAATCAAATCAAGTTCATTATTTTTGTTCATCCCATTCCCAAACTCACGACAGCTGTACAAGATTGTTACCTTAACAATCTTGATTTAACAGTTTTGATTTAGCAAACAGCAAGAAAATCAAACAATAAAAGTCATTGGTCAATACAAAATAGAAACATTAGAAAATCACAAAATCACAAGCAGCCATTGGTCAAAAATGCGGAAACACATTGTCAAACTGTAAACAGACAAATGGATATTTATCTTAGAGCATCTCCTGTCCTTCTCAACAAGGAAAAACCCCAAAACATAGCAGGAACCCAACTTTTTATCCCCTAAAATCTTATTTACTTTTTTGCATTGCACTAGCCACTGTTAGCATATCGAAATGGCTTAGTTTGCATCAATTTTGCAAACTTGTGACTGAATTATATATATTTTTTTCATGTATTTATTCTTAATTAATCCATTCATACATGTTTTTATCTAGCTAACCATGTCCACTCTGCCCAAGAACACGACGCCACTCAACTAAATTACCGCGCTCTCATAATTACACCCTTACAATGTCATAACCTAAACAATTTTCTTCCTTGGCAGCGTTCTTGTTCCACTTGTTTGTCCGAAATCGCTCCTTTCTCTCCCCCCTCTTTTGAAATGGTATCTCATTATGGGCGATAATTGGCGTGATTCAGTTAATTGCGACGAGCTCAAGGTGTGAAGCAATTATCCGGATTCCCACAGCGAGAGGAGGTGTCGCCAGCACCGCGCAGCTCCAATTATAGAATCTAGACGCTAATGCTAACGAGGGGGGCTAGCTAGCTATACGTTAACCGATGCCCACTAGCCTTCCACTTCCACTTAATCCACTTTTACAATAATTTACAATCAAAACAATAAAGCTGGTTTGTTTTGGATAAATGTAATCGTGAGGTTTCAAAGATTTCAGCTCAGTTAGTAACGAAAGTGATCTGGTTTCCATGGTAATAAGTTAGCTTTGTTGCTAAGCTAAGTCCTAAGCTGTTGCCTTAAACTTTTTCATTTACTCAAACCTTTTAAGACAGGTATGACAGTTAATAATTAAAATGTATGTTAAATGCAAGATTTTAGGACTTGAAAAATATAATATTTCGTTTTTTAAAATGTTAATCTCCATCTCGATTAGTTGATTGATTATTCTTTAGATTAATTGATTAGTTGTTTAGAATGCAAAGGCGACTTGAATCCAAAATTTTTTGCCAAATTTGAGCTGCAATAATGTTGCTTGACTTTAAAATAACATTAACAATACAAAATTAAATTTTTTTCTGAGGAGTTTTAGGATAATCTTGAGCTTTATCAAAACTTTTAAAATGAAGATGCTTGATAAAGAAAGTATATATTTTGTTTAAAATCTCTGTCTGTTGTATAGACAATTTATCTTAAAAGAGCATTTTTAATTGTCATTGTTGTATCATAATTGGCATCAACAATCAAGACTTTGCCTTGGCATTAAATTTGACAGCACAAAACTAGTTTTTATGTCAAAAACATAAATTTACACAATTTTCTATTCATCTGAAGCTTTTCCATAGCTCATGGCATTTTTGGTATCTAAAGGAAGACAAGTTAATGATTATTCGATTTCTAAATTATTTCAATAATCATTTTGTTGCGTTTATTGATTAACTTGTCGCAGTCATAGACGCGCAGTCAGCAGCTCTGCTCTGTTGCTACAACATGAACAGAGCAACGCCATATTCCTCCGGTAGAGGTGATGACGGCAAATCAATTGAACACAATGGCAGAAGTTGCACTTTTATGAATAAAATAAGATAAAAACAAGCGATTTCAGCAAAACTACAAGCAAAACAGACTGATTTGTGTCTTATGAAACTTTAGTAAACAACATTGGCGATGTGGAATTATATTTCTAAACTACTATATTTGTAGACTGGAAATGCTAAACAAAACTCCATCACTCCGATACAACAGACACACCCCACAGAGAAGTGAAGCTACAACTTCTAGTTAGTGTTATTTATGTAATTTGTCTGCTGCTCTCTCTATAGTAACATGTAAAAGAGGAAATGATGCACTAGTTTAGTAATCTTTATGTGAAGTTTGTTTGCCGTTAGCTGTTTTATACACAAACTTAGCCATAATAAAACACTAAAAAGTTTGTAAACTCAGCAGTAAGTTGTAACAAGGCTCTGACCTTTGCTAAATGTGGCCGGTAGGTTTGTTCCAGCTCTCCACTATCCACATCTTTCATAACTTTTTGACGACTAATGCTAAAAGCTATAGAAAACAAACAGGACTAGCTCAGATGCTAAGTGTTCGATAGCATCAGATTCTACTAATTATAAGTCTATGGTTGCAGCTCTAATCTCTACAGAAACGAGCAGATGTCAGAAACTCACCTTTAATTGAATGAACACAATGCTCATATTACCACATTAACTTTTATTTCTGATTTAACAAAGCAGCCGTCTTCACATTTTCCGATATTTTCTTTCTTATTCTCTGGTAATTATTATTCTTTTCCTCTAATTTCTCAAATGGCTCGGCTGGCAGTCCTTCAGCTTTTTGTTTGTCTCATTGGAGCACAAAACACGGCTCGAAAATGGTGTCCCGCCGACAATGTCACCCCTCTGTGAAGTTTTGAACCGCCAGACTTTCCCATTTTCCCCGGCAAATACTGAGTGACAATTCTGTTCATTTGCATATCAATAATCCCAACAAGCATTTTATTTAGTGTTTATCGTTAATTTGGCGAGTTAACAGACTGGAACATTTCAGAAAATTACATTTAGAAGCTCAATTAGGCCATTTATGACTGTGGCGTTTAGCTGTCCTAATGCTCAGTGGCTTAATATAGACTTTAATTACTTCTGCATTGGTCTATTAGCAACGTATCTGCCAAAATAACTGTTGTTAGTCGTTTTTTATGAAGGTACAGCTGGTATTAATCATATTTATCTACTGGAGAAAGTAAATGTCCATCTCGGGCTGAAAATAGATTAGGTACGAATTTTTTTAGCTTTATATGAAGATTTGACGATTAAGAGAAGAGTCAGTGCTTTTGCAATTTGCTGAGTTATCTCTTTTCTATTTCGAATTGTACTGTTTGATTGAATTGATCTGTATAGAAGGACAGAAGTAGAAACTTGATGAGTTTATTGCTGAAGTTTCCTTGTAATTTCCCATATAAACAGCTTTACATTCTTAGTAGTTTTGCAAGCTTTTGTCACATCTCCCTTCCATCAAGTCAACCAAATACTGAAGGCCTAATATAAACAATTATGATATGTTTAATCATAATTAAAGAACATTTAAGTAATGAATGTGCATATTTGTAAAAGTCATTCTTTCTCATTGCAAGATTAGACCAAAACACATTTGTCTTAGGTAACAACATCTAACTGTGAAAATATACATGTGATACTTATTATTTTATATCAGTTATACTATGAATACAGTTGCTTTGGAAGAGTATGCTAACTCAGGGGTTCCCAAACTTTTTAGACTGGGATCCCAAACATAGCCATGCAACCATTAAAATTGGGTTAAAATGTACATACTTTAGTATTATATTGCTTTATACGATTAAAATTCACCTAAACGTTGCTGCTTTCAGGTAAAAAAACACACAAAATACAAGTCATAAATTGTAGAAGTATATTTTAAATCATCTCATGACCCCAGATTTTGCTTTGCGACCCCCACTTTGGGAACCACTGTGCTAACTGACCTAACAACTTTAATAGACAACATTTTTATCGCTCACTGCTCAACATCTATTACCACAAAAGTGTAAATATATTGTGGAGACGTGGAGATGAATAAAGTGATTCAACAATGCTAACAGTAGCTACGAGCTAAATGCTAGTGTGATGCTAGTGCCTGCTGTATTTTCACATCTACAGAACTTTGTATTTTCTTTTTTTCTTTACACCACATCGGCAACCTCCATTTAACTTAGTTGTGACTCGAATATATAATAATATTGAAATATTTGGGCTAAAAATAAACAAGGCTTGTCATCACAGGCCACATCTCCAATAATGACACATTGTTGACTGTATCTGTTCCTGTGTTCCAGATTCCAGCCAAGACTACACAGACTCAACTGGAATAGATCTTCACGAGTTCCTGGTGAACACGCTAAAGGCAATCCAAGGTTAGACAGTGGTTCACAAACAAAACACAGATACTGTTTATTTATTTACCTATTTCACTAAGATCTGTGGTCGTTTCAGGGATCGAATCATGCTGCTTAAACTGGAGCAGGACATCTTGGACTTCATCAGCAATAATGAGTAAGAGCTGTCATTTACTGTCGGAAATTATCAAGCTTTATTTCAACACTAAAGTTTATTCTCTTTAATACCACAGTCATAATAAAAACATTTTTTATTGCGGCATCATAGTTTTCACACAACACAAAAAGTTGAAGTTTATTTTTGCTACATGGTGTTATTCTGTGCTACCTATAGCTATGTTTTTGTGTGTTTGTTTTTTCTTTTACGAGTATTGCGATAAATTCTAATTAATATTTTCAAAATAAAGAAGCATTAACATGGAAAAAAAATACAGACTACTAATACAGAATCATATATAATTTGTTAGTGGAGAATCTCTTTGGCAAAGTTAGCTTTATTAAGCAACATGGAAACTGAAAGTAGCTTTTTTGTTGTCACGGTGACTGTGCAGAGCTTAGCTAGCTCTTTGCTTACAGCATTTGAAGATTTTGGAGATATTCAGATATTTACTTTAGTTTGACTGAACAAAAGTATTAATAAATGTACAAATACAAAAAGGTTAAGTTATCTCAAGTATTTAAGGAAAATCAGCTTTTTTAAGGTGATCTGAGTTTTTTGTTGCTAGTGGTTACCATAGCTACTCTCTTAGTCATTATAATAATTATTAGTTTTAACTGTTAGTCAGACTCAAAAACATTGTATTTAAGTCTATAAACGTTATGATCCCAAAGTCTGCATCAGCAAGAAGCGCGAGACTACCTCATGTTCTGTTGTTTATCTGCTTTTCTACCACTGTTAACAACATTATCTGTCACATACAAACTAAGTATTTAGCTAAAATGTAGTTGTTCATATGAGTTCAGACTGTAACTGCTTATTTAGTTGCTTTTTGAACTCCTACAGTCTAAAACATCCTCTCTCACGTTGACTCTCATACATTTTACCACTCACTGCTGACATATAGGATAAAAATGATGTCATCTGCATAATTCACTTCAATTCTAACACATTGTTCCAGAGATGTAATATAAACCCCCATTTAGCTTCAATCAATGCATTATTATTACACCATCTCAGTATATATAATAGCTATTAAGCCTGCAAATATATATAATTGGTCTGTCATTTTGTGAAACTCTTGCAGCCATTATCCTGCAAGCCAAAGTAAGAAACATGAGCGTGATAAGTGCGCGTGGCATTGTTTTATTAAATCGAAAAACAGTGAGAAAAAGGGGGAGACAGGCGACACACTGCGCCAGATGGATTTGGCACATTTTTGCTTCACGTCACACAATTAAGACGAGCATCTGCTGCTGCCGGTGGTTGATGAAGACTACGATCCCGTCTGAATCCGTCAAATAAAATAATACTCAAGTCGGGTAATGTAATAAAAGACGGATGAAGTGACGGCCAAACTGTATTATGTTTATTTTGTTACATTAGAGAACATCAGGCGTTTATCAAGGACATTCTGCTTTGAAAGAAGTAAAAATGGTGCCTGCCAGTAGTTTATGATGAAGTTTCAATGGTGTTTAGTTAAAGCTGCTGTGCCTAATTCTTAAGTTTTACGTGAACAATTCGGGCACAAAAGTGAAGCAGTTTATTACACTCTGCACAACCAATCAGCCCTCATCCAAAGAGTCTTAAAGTGACTCATAAAGCTCTTTTTTATAAGCTTGAAAAGACAAAATGTTTAGCGACAGCATGTAAAATGTTCTGCTTTACAATAAACTTATAAATGTAGCTCATGTGAGAAAATAAATGTAATTACGGGAAGTTTTAAGAGAAGAGTACTGACCTAAACCCATGCTAAATAGATATGCTAATCATAGCATTTCATATAAATTATTGCAGATATGTTTGTTTTTGGCACATTTGATTACAATATTCAAACAATATTATTCAACAAATCGGAAAATGTTCAAACACATATTTAAGTGTATCAGTTGAAGTTTAATGATCAAATAATTAGACTGTAGTCGACTAAAGAAGTTTTGGGTTGATTTAATACATGTGATATCAATAGTTAGTCGACTAAAAGGTCCCTCTTTCTCAAACTGTAGGCGTTTTACCACATGAAAGTACCAAGAACTGAGTCCCCACATTCCTTTAGCCCTGTTTAGTCCCCCAACGGTTTGTGAAAGTGTGGCTAAAGAGTTTTAGCATTTGTATATTCTGAAACATTTAAATATGTCATTAATGGTAGGAAACAAAAGTTGTTTTTCCCCTCTACATAAATTATGACGTACAAAAGCTAAAACATCACTGAAATCAACATAAAAGACAATTATTTACTGTTTATAGTGACAAACATTTACAAAAAATTTTCTATAATAGTCACTATTCACAATGTATATAAAATTGATCTAAACTGTCCTCACAAGACCATTAATTCAGAGGTTTGCATGCTAAGTACTATTCATAAAGACAAAATGCAGCTAAACAAAATTTTCATTTAAAATATTCTAAATTAATTTGTAATTTTCATCATTTGTCTTTTTAAACAACTGTTTTTGAAGCATTTTTTTTTTTGCTATAAACGGAATTAACATCTACCACAATATTATCTAAAATATATCTATATTTTGCCCAGGTCTATTTATGCTTATTTTAGCATCTTAAGACCCTATTATCTTGATTAACTTTGTACTGTAATAGAAATAAATACATCTATGTGAGCTCAATCTTGTATTACTGCATTACATTCAAGTTAATACCATCAGTTATTCAGCTCTAAAACTGGGGTGTTCTTAAAAAAATGACTCAGTTAAATGGGTTGCGTTTGCTTTTTAGATTGTGATTATGTCATTAAGATCAAATGGTGGACAAGAGCCAGTTTTTCCTATTAATAACATTGTACTTTGCCATTAAATATTTAAAAGCTTGTTTCACAAATGTTCAATCTAGCGGTTTCTGTTAGTGACTAAGCCCATTCCAAAACTACATTTAAGCAATATTAATTTTAGCAGCATTTGTATTGGATAGTAATAGCCTATCGAAAGTTACGATGTTACGCGAGTTCAAAAGGTAAATCTTACTTTTAAGTTGTGCGATTAATCTGATCATATTTCTGACTTGTAGGAGCCAGCAGAGGAAGTTCCCGCCCATGTCGTCCTATCACCGGATGCTGTTACATCGAGTGGCTGCGTATTTCGGCTTGGACCACAACGTTGACCCGAGCGGCAAATCTGTGGTTATCAACAAGACCTCCAACACTAGAATGTGAGAATCTATGTTTTTTTAAGAACTCAAGTTTGTAACATTTTCAGCAAGTCTAATGTTGAAGCAATGGAAATTTTAAGAAGCTAAATATTATAAAACATATTCTGACACTGTTGCGCTTTACCAAAGGTGACCCAACAGTTTATTGGATTGTTCCACAGCTCTTTTATTAACTGTTTGTGCAAATTTAGACTATTACTCTGAAAGCTTAGCATAGTTGCTGCAAAGCTGTAGATAAAACAGTAATGTTAATAACTACTAGGGATGGGACGATTCACCCAAGTCACGATTCGATTCGATTTTCGATTTTGCCGTCACGATTTTCGATTTTCTTCGATTTTGTTAATAGATATCTAAAAACTATCTATGTTATTTATTTTTACATTTATTTTTGTACTATATTAGTTTGTGAACTGGCAACTCTAAACATTTCTTGCTTCATTTTGAGAATGTGGGCTGCATTTGTGCTTTATGTAAAAAGCAATGACTTTTCTTATTTTTCCTATAAGTTGTAAATGTGTCTGATGGACACTGCATGTTTGGCCGACACATTGCAAAGTGCACAGTGCAAAACACCCAAGATTTGGCCCTAATCCTTATATTAACAGCATTAATGTTACTTTCTTACATTGATACATTGTGTCAGGGACACAGTTATTTTTCCTAATTAACTTCCATTCATGTTTTACTTCTGTCAGTGCTTCTGAGAGGTTTTGACTTGTATGGGACTCATACAGGGGCGTGTCTGCAACACTTTAGCCTACTCTTTGTCGATGTAGTGGACCGTCATCATAATACAACTCTTCGTAGCTCTGGAAGTCCGCCCATCAGCTGTCAGCGCAACATATTCACGTGCAATCTGGTCCTGCTCACGTTCACGCTTTGTTTCTCATACATCGCGGGTATTACGGTGTTACTGAAGTGTTTTGGGCTCGGCGGTGTTAAACGTTCTTAAAGCCTGCGCGTTTAACAGCGCGAACAAGACAAAACGGCTGCATGTCATTAGCGATAAACTTCCCAATAGACAGTTTTCTTACCGCTAGCATCGTACTTGGCACTAAATCCAACGTGTTCCCAAACACCGGAGCGATATGAAGTTAAGGTTGAATCTGAGCGGCGCCAGCGTCTCCCTCCGCTTCTTTTCCCCACACACAACACTCTTCTACGCACGCGCTCACTCGTTCCCCTTGTCAACAAAACGCCGGCTGCCGCTACACGTGTATTTTAGCGCATGCGCAAAATTGAACGATTCGACTCTTTTTGCAGAATCGTTCCATCCCTAATAACTACTACTATAACTAGCTTTGTAACAAGTGTAAACCAGGATCAAATTAAATCTAAAGCAGAAAATACACCAAGACTAAAGCAGAGGGTAGCAAGGTAGTAATATTTGTGAGATGGTTGAGGGTTGGATTAGATTTTTGTAGGACTGATTTAGCCTCCGGGCCTTAACTTAAATAAACCTGACCTATGCTTTTCTGCACAAACATGCTCTTGATTCATGTAAAATCATTATGAACATTTACACCAGATATTAAAAAATCTTGCATCACTCATTACTTTACATTGTTCTTGCCGTGCTGGCGTTAAATCAAGTGTAACCCGAGTTTCTTCCCTCCACAAACACGGCTTTGTCAGCATCTGCCTTCAAATTAAGCTGCCACTCTTTCTCGCTCTCTTCCTCCGACAGCCCCGATCAGAAATTCTCGGAGCACATCAAGGAAGACAGGGCGGACGATTTTCAGAAACGCTACATTCTCAAACGAGACAATTCCAGCTTTGATCGAGAAGACATCACGGTAGGCTGTGTTTATTTATTTATATATATACTTTTTTTTTCTTTCCCTGTGCCATCAAGCTGTCACTTTTATTACTGACATGTTGGTGTGAGTTGTAAGCACAATCTGGCGACATTCACTTGGCTGCTGAAGAAGTTTGCGTGCCGTTGGATGCTGCGTGTTTTCGCTTGAGAGAAAATGAGAAAATTGCTTGAAGAATGCAAGTGTAGCAGATGAAATAGCCACTGTCTGTTTCATTTATGTCCAGTTTATTACATGAGGTTTATGAGTTTATAACAGTCTGGACTATTTTTCCTAAAACGCCTGACTAAAACCCTTTGGCTGGATTATTTTTTAAACTGAGTCTTTGTAGTTTTAGCATTTGCCTCATTGACTCTAATGAAAACAAGCCCTGCACGAAAAATATTTCTCTAATTTTTTTATGTTGTAGATTGTATTTGCAGCTCAGAAAAATGACTGTTATATTTTTTTTTGACATTATCTCAAAAGTAATGCATTTACTAAATAGGTTTAGGGACCAAAAGTTTAGACAACTCAAATAAAAGTTGAATTTTTTTTTGTAGGTTTAAAAGTCTGATTCTTCCCACAAGCCTGATTTGGAACTATTTTTTTTTTTGTTTTTATTTTAGCCAGAGGTGTGGACTTGAGTCTTTTGTTGACTTGGGACTTGAGCTTCTTCGAATTTTTTTTTTTTTTTTTTTTTTTTTTTTACTCAAGACGACTTGATGCTTCTTCTCGGAAAAATAAATGGTTTATTTTTACATTTGCAAACTGAAACATGTCCGCTCCTCGTGTTCTCTTCATTTTTTCTGTCGACTTGAAAGTGGTTTTAAATGGGATATCATTTATCTCTGTGAAGTTGCTTGGACTTGTCTCATTAGTTGGGTGTCAGTCTTTTGATTTAATGACTTGAATCTAAAAGCACAGGACTTGGACTTGACTCGGACTTGTCTCTCTTTGACTTGGACTGAGTTTGACTTGTCTCTCTTTGACTTGACTTGGGACTTTTGACTCGGACTTGTCTCTCTTGACTTGGGACTTGACTTGGACTTGTCTCTCCTTTGGACTTCGGACTTACTTGAGACTTGCAAAACAGTGACTTTGTCCCACCTCTGTCTTTAGCATTTCAGATGGTGGGGAAAATTAAGCGTTTAGAAATAATTCTTGAAATTGTTGAAGATTAAATTAAATAATTTTGAGATGTGACATGAATAATAAATTTATAAAGAGCATTGTCAGGATAAAATGTCTGATAAGAAATTGACAAAATAAAATAAATATATACAGTATTAACATTAAATGCAGGCAAGACATATTCGAGAACCTCATAAAACATAGTAAACATGATTATATTAAAAATTGTATTAAACATTGGCTTGTTTTCACCAGTTTTGATGATGTTTATTAATAATTGTCTTCAGTAATTCTACAACTGTTACCTAGCAACCACATTACAAGTATGGGTCAAACTTTACAATTTGACCAATGATATTATCTTGTAACAATTTAATTTTGCTAAATGAATGTTTAAACTCCCAGGAAACTTAGTTGTGTGTACATTGTCTTTGCATTTTTAACAACTCGTGTGACAGAATTCTGTTTTAGAACTTAAATTAGTTGTTTTTAACATTTAACTAGCAACATTTAGCTTCATAATTTGCAAGTTTAATGTCGTTAAACTTGGATAAATATTCACCACAAGGACAATCACACCAAACTAAGTCAAAATTAGAAACAATATGAGTTTTAAAAGAAGAAGAAGACGAAAAAATACATATTGTGTGTTTGTTAATCTTAAAATGAAACAAACAAGTGGCTGATCTTAAAACAGACAAGTTAGATACTACTGCAGTTACGTACAATTTGACCATAACTGACAACGTCTATACCTTCTCCAAGCTGTCATCTTTAATTTTTAATACACTCGGAGCCCGGTACATCGCAATCTGACAACGTTGTGCGCACGAGAGCCAGCAGAAGTGCATCTGTGTGTCGCCGAATGTGCCGTGTCCTTGCCAGATCGGGTTTTTTTTTTTTTTTGAAAGCCGACAGGAGGGAGCGGAACGAGGCAGGAGAGTGCGAGAGATGGCGTTCCAGAAAAAAGAGAAGGAAAAAAAGGGTTATGTGAGAAAGAAAGAGAGAAGCGTGTGGGCGGTTTGTGGAGGACTGGAGGAGGCTGGTGCTGCTGCTGAAATCAGAGGCGGCCATTTTGTTCAAATCGCTGTCATTTTTTATTCATGTGCAAATCACTACATTTCGCCTTCTTACCAATTACCGATGCCGGATTTGTGATGAAATACTGGAAAAACGAAATCAAGACGTGTTTTTTTTTATCGTAGCCCGAAGCCAAACTTTAAAAAAATCACACATTACAGATAATAGCTGAATAATAATCTGTAATTTTCTAATACAAAGCAATTTTCTCTCTCTCACCTGCAGGGCGACCATTTTCTCCTAGACAGAAGGTGAGTTGTAAAAACATCTATTTTACTTATCACTTCATAATATCTGGTTTCAAAATGTGTGAAACGGGAGGAAATTATATGTTGGGTTTTTGCGTAAACAAGAAAAAGCAGGAACACTTAATTGTGATTTATTCATCCGGTTTGTAAAAATTTTCAAGTCGAGGATGTTTTTTGTGCTTAAACTTGGATCTTATCTTGATTTATTATCAGACTTTAAGAGGAAGAGAAAGAACAAATGTGCAGATGACTTTAAACTTTAGCAGCGAGTGGCAAAAATACATGAAAGTCAATGTCGAAGAAGGTAGTTTCTTCTTAAAGCCCAAAAGCAACAAAACAGTTAACGGCAGCCACAGTTTAATTACAAATTCGAGTTTGTGTCTGGTTGTAAAAAGATTAAATCAAGTAATAAAAGTTATGAATATCGATTGAAAAAAAACTGACAGACTTTACGATCACTCACAGTTACAGGGCTATATTATGTTAATGTTTTATCCATATTATAAAGCCTTTTCTTAAATAACATACCAAATGTTGTGTTTTGCTTCACTTTCACTAAAATCATTTGGGTATTTTCAGCCCTCTAACTGTCTAAATTTGAAGATACAAGCTTTGTTTTAGCCTATTCAAACATGGTGACTTGCGATTCACTTGAAATTTAAAAAGACTTTCTGTGGTAAGCGCAAACAAACAAAACGTACAAATAATTAGGCATAACTGAAGATGTGATTTGCAGACTAGTGAATGTATGGACAAATGAAGCTAAGAATGTTGTTCGTTTTAAAACTACCACTTGATGAAACAAAATGATAACTCAAACATTTGTGTGAATAAAACAAAATAAAACTACAGGTAATATGGAACCTTTAAATTCTTTACATTTCTCGTTTTGATAAGTAGATTCTTTGTGGTTTGACTTTGAAATGTCCTATATCTCAAACTGCCGTTAGCAAACGAGCTAGCTAAGCTTTGCAGAGTCTCATGACAACAGAAAAAAACAATACCAGTTTACATATCACTGCATAAGTTATTAAATCTCAACAGAAAAAAAAAAGGTAATAAACTCATAGTATTTTTCTCATAGTTTGCCTCAGTTAGAATGTTGAGATCATTTCCAGATAGAAATATTGTCTTTAAATAAAGTACACGTTAACTTTTTGCCATAAAATAACTTAATTAAAACAGTTTTTCATTTAGATGTCTTTGTGGCACTAAATAAATAATACAACTTTACTTTGAGTAGGCTTGAACAACCACAAAATTAGCCTTTTTTTGATCAAAAAGAGGCTTCTTCCTGTATGTTTTATGGTAAGCTGTTTTAGCTATATTTTTTGCTCTTATTTCATAAAACTTATCCCCAAAGGAAAGTTTCACCTCTAGAAAGTTACACGGTTACACAGTACCACTTTAATGTTGCACTGATTAATGGCATTTTTTTATATTATTTAATTACAGTTTTTGTAGTTGTTAGCTGACAAGGTAGCCGATAAAACTAATGTTTTATTAATAACTTCAAACTGGTTGCTTTATTAAAAAATTGGTCTTAAAATCTGACTTTTGCAAATAGCAGACAGATTTAAGTTCGTTTCAGATTTCTAAAACTCAATGTACAGTTTTCTGTCTAAATAAGATAGCCATGACTATAATAATATCATCATAAAATACGAAGGTATTGCAACAAACTACATTGAAATATTGAATCACAAAATCTTGTTTACCTCAATGTATCAAATCGCGACTCATATTGTATCAGGAATTATATTTGTTACTAGTAATTACTTACTAACTATTCTATGGCTTAAGAATCAATAGGGATCATATAGATCAATATCAAACAGAATCATAGAGCATTTACCCTTAACTAGAAGGTCCGTGGTTTAAGTCTAACAATATTAGACTGCATCTTAACTTAACACTTTCTACCTTTTGTTAGTCTTTTTTTCAATTTAGCTTCACCTATTATGTCACACAGATTTTAATTTATTTAAGAGAACACTATTCTGTGCTTGAAACCCTCCGGTAGCCTGTCACCTGGCTTATGTTCGCCGGCTCGTTCGCTGTTGTCGTCTTAGGCCCAATTAGAGTCAGTTTTGTCGTGTCTGAATGTGAAACGGAGCAGACGTCTTACTCTGAGTTGTGTTTTTTTTTTTTTTCTTCCCTCAGCGCTCAGGACGAAGACTTGTGCATGAGCAGCCAGCAGAGACGTCAGATGTTCAGGTGGGTTTGAGCCTCGTCACTTTTTAATCATTACAAAGTCGTAGTTGTAGAATCAGTTTTCTGACACTGTACTTCTGCTACTTCTCGTGACTTGTTCTCTTCTTTTATAATTGTCTGATTTTAAAGGTGGGTGCCTGATTTTACACTGCAATTTAGGTTTTAAATCTGACACTCCTCTCATAAATACTTTGACACGTAGGTAATATCAACATGTGTTCATTTTTGGTTGCAATTATGGCTTATAAATAATTCTTACGTGAAAGTGGAGAGGACCACTCAAGCACAGCCAATCAGAGCGCAGCATTCTGCTCCTGATGAAAACTAAAATACTAATTCAATTTAGACAGTACACAGTGTCTTTTTCCACAGTGCTGCAATTATAATAAACTTTTAGTTGAAAACACTTATATATACCCATTGTAAATACATATTATAATTTCAAATTGATCAAGAACTCGTTTTTTTAGAGAAAATTAGTTGAAAGAGTTCTCGGGAGACCGCTAAATTTAAATAAGTGTGTTCTTGTGCATTTTTATTACTAAATTAGAAAAATATGTTACATTGGATGAGTTTTGGTAAGGCTGGACGATATGAACAAATTTCTTTTTTTTCTTATCTCAATATACGATATGTATATTGATATCTTTGAAATTAATATTTTTAAGTAAAATATTTTTGTCCAAGCCTATATCCTGCTGATTAGAAAGTAAAAATGTAAATTTTCTTTGCATTAATTCATTTTAGTGATGCCTTTTGCTGAGTAAAACTTGACACATTTTGACTATTACAACAAATAGAAAATGTCAGTTATCTTATCATTCTTTTTGTCACTATTCTCTGTATTTGTAACTGCTTTTGATACATTTTATGAGCATTTTTATCCCAAATTACAACATCTTAGTATTTACGATGTGGCCAAGTTCACATTTTTGTTCAGTAAATATCTTGATATACGATATATCTCGATATATCGCCCAGCTTACAACATGGTTGCTAGGTAACCTCCTAGTGTGAGGTCGTCTTATAATCAGGAAGTTGGCCACTGTCCAGGGTGTTCCCCGCCTAAGGCCCAAAGTCACTGGGATAGGTTCCAGTCACCCGCGGATGGGAACAAGCGGTAAAAATGAAAGAATGAATGAATACAGTCGGTAAACTGGGATGAAACTTTTAAAATGCTCTGACAAATCTTGAATAGAATGATCGTATATTTTTGTAAAATCAATCAAACTTTATTTACACCAAAATTGGCCAATAAGAAAAAAGTTAAATATAGGACATAAAATCAATATACAGTAACAATAAATGAGTAGTTCAACCTGTCATAGGCACGTTAACAATACTTAGTCTTAAACTGAAGTAGCTTTGTTATTGACACAATAACAACAAATAATGTAATAGTTCAATCAGTCACTTTTGTGGTGAAGGGTCTGTGTAACTGCTCTGTGCTAACAACAGGCCATTATATAGATTTTTCAGTCAATACTGTTATTTGGTTTCCTGCTGATATTTGACGTTTCAAAACCAAAGCAAACCACAGACAATCACAAATTGATTTCTGCTTTAGTAAAAATAAAAACTAAAGGTGTTTATCTGTAATAGAGCTCATGAACGTGACAACACATCAGTCGAATGTTCAGTTGGACTAATATTAAACCAATAGAGATAATAAACGGCTAAATACCAAAATAGTGAAAGCTTGTTTAACTCCATAGATTGCAGATACTTTTGTTTGATTAAAAAAAAAGTTTACACACTTAGCTTGGACTGGACCAGGACTGTTCTCCTCTAACCAGACTAGCAGCACACTCCACTGATCTAAGAAAATCCTTCCCTTAAATGGGATTTTCCTCCTCCTCTTCCTCGTCGCCGTGTGGGCCCAAAGCTCTGCCAATTAAAGCGTAAAATGTTTTTTCTTTTTCCATTTGTGCCTTGTACGTGTCATCTTTTATTGATCTGACGTCAGCCTGCAACATAAGAGCGATGCCCGGGCGAAAAGCTAAATGGAATACAGGCTTATCGATTTCACAAATTTATGAGCTTAAATTTGCTGACTTTGGTCCTGAAAGATGACTGCGGATCTCCTTTTTGATTCACAGACCTCTTAATGTTCAGTCTGAAACCTGATGTAAGCCGTTTTATTTGGTTGTCGTGAATCAAAAGCCGAGTTTTTTGTGTAAATTCAGACGCTGACTCTACAAGATCATAATCCTAATGCAAGACAATGAGATTAAGATTAAATTGTAATATACAAAGTGAAGTTCATAAGAAAGGCTAGACAACATTTTTCTGTAAAATCCAGTAAATATGACAAATGTAAAGGTAATAGATACAGTTGGGATCAGAGGCCACGCCCACTAACACACCTCTGTGGGGAAACATAACATGAACAGTGCATCAGAACAACAGTTTTATCACTCACTGCTCAACAACTACAGCAGCAAATGTAGACTTAAGGAAATATATTGTGTCAAATATAGATACAAACACATGGAGATGAATAAAGTGATCCAATGGTCTAACTATGTAAATACATTCAACAATGCTAACAGTAGCTGCAAGCCAAATGCTAATGTTATTCTAGTTCCGCCTGGGTTTTTTTAAATTCCGTATGACAGGTTAGACTACATTTTTAGTTCATATTAAACGTGATTATGATTAAGATTTCACTAAACATTTAGCTTGTTTTTTACCCAATTTGTTTTTTTGTAGTTCATTATCGTCTTTTGTCCAGTAAATATGATGCATGAAATTTTACCTAGCAAACACATAAAAAATCTGGGCTAAAATCAACATAAATATCACATGATTGACAATGTGACAAAGTATTACAACTTGTGTAACACTTTAATTGTGTTAAATGATTGTTTTAACTACAGTAAACTGTGTCAGTTGTGTAAATTGTCATTGCATTTTGTCACTTTATGACGACACATGGAGATAATCTGTTTTAAAACTTAAAATATTTCCTGTAATTTTCTACTTTTAGGTGTCAATTTCTTCATAAATTGCAACTTAACTGCTGTAAAATGTGATAAATATTTACCACAAAGATACCAAGTCACACCAAACTAAGTCAAAATTAGAAAAATATAATGTCATATGGGCTTCAACATCTTCTTTAGCTTTCTCACATAACGCCACATCAACAACCTCCATTTAAACTTGATTGTGACTTGACTTTAATTAGTCAGGACTTTCCCCATGACTTTCCCCCACAGCAGGCCACGTCCCAAATAATGATGGTTTGCTAGCTTTTACCTAGCAACCACATTGTAAGTATAGGTAAAAATCTATAAAATGACAAAGTCACCCATGGTAACAAAAGTTGCATACTGTATATAGCTTTTAAATCATAATTCAAAAAACTGACAATGGCAATAAAATCTATTCTGATTCTGAGATAAAGGTATTTTTTCCACTTTCATTAATTCAACTATTGTTTCCTGGCCCAAGAATAGCTTTTTTTAAATTGTTATTCAGCAAACAAAAATGACTTGGTTAAATGTTCCAATTTGGTTGCAATAGAGTCTTTTATTTTTTGAGCTATTAAAACATCTCAAAAGGTATTAAAATTCACTTCAGGCTCCTTGCATATACCCTGAGTTTTGTAACCCATGAATACAAAGAACTGTACTAATAATATAACGTCTCTTTTGTGGTCAGGCTGGGTGTGGGTCGGTCAGGAGCCAGCAGACAGAGCAGCTCAGAGACGGACACTCTCCCCCGGCCCTCGGACCCTCGCCCCTGGAGCAGCACGGACAGTTCGGACAGCTCCCATCGACTCGCCCCCGGCCCCCCATCACCAAGGCCCGAAGCTTCAGCGGCATCTGTCCCGGCCTGGTGCGAGGGGACAGCACCGCCAGCAGCAAGAGCACCGGCCGCCTGTCCAAAACCGGTACGATACATATTATTCATAAAAAGATCAAGAGATAGCAATGAAGTCAATTATCAGGTGTGCTTTTTGATTCAAGAACTCCATGGGTAATAATTTGTCAATAAAAACGTGTAGTTCTGGAAAACATAATAAAACTTTTCAGATATAATAAATCCACAAATATATAGACTGTTTTATACCATAAACTTAGTGTTAAAATCCCAGACAACGTCCCAAAAATGTAACTTTATTATTGCATTTATTACGTTTGTGCTAAGCTCTGATTCTGCTGTCCATAAAATGTAATAATTTTCACAGATGCAGCAATTTTCAAAATGTAATAGTTTACACAGATGTAATAATTTACACAATAGTAGTAACTTTTTTCACAAATGTAAATTTTTTTGTGGAAATTTTTTAAGCAAAGTGAGGATTGACTAGGCTTGCAGGTTTATTATATTACAACTTTTGATTACCTTTGCAGTTTATTATGTTTGTAAGAGTGTCAGTACTACATATGCTGCTCTACTAGCCCTACTTGGCTCTACTCTACTCAGTCCTACCTGGTTTCTTTTCCGTTACGCTTTAGATCAGTGGTAAAAACCAAGTCACAATTGTAAAATATATCTTGAAATCATCTCGGGACCCCCAGATTTTGCTTAGTGACCTCTCAATGGGTTCCTGACCACCATTTTGGGAACTTAGAACTTAGATTGTAGTACTACATCCATAGCAACTTCCTTAAACAAACTGATATCCATGGAAACCTATGGATTTTACCAGCACTTTGACCCATCTATGTCAGTTAGAACAGTTTAGTCCTTGCTTGGCCTGATTAGAACCAATGCCAAGCAGGGACTAGAACGTACCTGGTCCAGAGAAACGGGGCTAGTGGAAACAGGGTCAAGTATTTTTCCTGAACACGTGGTGTAGGGCCGAACCGTGGTCATTGTTGTGACAAATTACCATTATGTAAGCACTTCTATTGCACAACAGGCCTTTTAATCTAATATTTTGACCATTTATTATGATAAATATAATAAACACTGGCTAAGTCCATCTGACACGCACATATTTATATTACTAATCATAATACACGTTTTATTTGACTTAGATCCCACTTTAAGCATCAAACTGACAAGATAATTCACTTTGCAGCAAATTAGCGTCTTAATGACTAACAACTTTTGTTTGTTTCCTGACGCTGTCCTCTTTGTTTTTCTGATTCTCGCAATAAGTTGTCATCTATGTGGCCATTCTAGTGACTATCAACACTCAGTACTTTTCCAGATGCATTGTGGGAGATTTTGAGTGCACTGCTGGACATTGGACACTACCACAAAATGGCGGACACAACTATCCATATATTTTAGTACCAGCCTCATTGTAGCTTAAGAAAAAACCTCTTATACTGATACAGAAGAGAAAAAAACTGAGAAATGCATATATTTACATTTATTTAGTCCAAACAGTTTATACCTAGACGCTGAATAAACAGATAGTACATTTTCTCAGAGCGAAAAGTGACACGTAATTTAAATATCCAGTGGTACAAAGGATATCCTCATTATTCCCGTGCAGTTTTTTGTAAGCAAACATGCCCCGTGCCACAGTTACGGGCGGAGATGGCGTTAATTGGCTGGTTATTATGTAGAAATGTAGTAGTATCTTCCCTCCGTAAGACTCGAAAACCGTCCCCTCCGGCTTCCTCGCTTCTAATCAGAACAAATGTTTGCAGTCGCGCCACAGTCCAAGAACCGCTTTGCCACCGGACACCTGTCAAAGCTAATTACGGCGCGCTAGCATGGCGGAGATGCAAGGGCTTATTTAAAAAGAGAGGTAGTGGGAGGCAGTGTCGCTTTCAGGGCTTAGTTTTCCTAGACAAACACAAATATTGATTATATTTTTTACTGTAATTATGGTCTATTGTGTGGTGATACAAGGTTCTAATGAATAAGAATGGTGGTTATTAAGAGGATGCTTCAATCAATACTTATTCTTATTTTAAGTGATGTTGATGCTTGTTTTTTATCTGATTTGGTCTTGTTTTTTATCTGATTCGGCCTTGGTTAACACATGCTTGTTTTGTCAACTACTGGTTTCTTCATTTTAACTTTCTTTTTCTTGTAATAAGAAGGGAGAAGTGAGTCCCATGTGTGAGCCAAAGAAAAGCTCCTTTTTCTTTGGCTCTTGATGGTCTGTGCTAGGGATGGGTACCGAGACCCGGTTCCATAACAGCCCCGGTGCTGCGTCTTAACGGTCCACTGGATCAATAAGCTCCAACGCTATTGGTCCTCTTATCGTTCTGTGGGAGGGAAGTTTCATTAAATTTGTCCCGTTCACGCGCCTTGTCAATCCTGCTTTGATCGTGCGCCGCGTTGCATCAGTACATTTCCGCGTTTGCGTCTCTCCGCTTGTGTTTATGTGAAGCAATTCAAGCTTTTAGCGCACCGACACACAAGCGGAGAGAAAGGCCCGACACTGCGCGCTCACCGGGACAAAGCAGCGCCAACGAGCCGCGTGCACAAGACGCTTGAAAGTATGTACACGGCTCGTGTGTCCGCGGTATAACGCCTATTCTGCCACATCATTTCACAAACTCTGATCACTTGTGGAATAAGCACAGCACAGCTTTCGAACGAACTGTAGCCTTTTCAATTCAGTCTGAAGCCTACGACACTGAAAAAATAACACTGCAAATAATATTGATAATTAATAAAAAAATTAAATTAATTAAAAGCCTCTCGTATCCATCTTTTGTATTTATGTTCTTCGGTCCTAATTATTTTGCAATTTCCCATTCCAGTATGTGGTTTTCTCTTTTGTAGTAGTCGGATATTGCGGATTTTAAGTTTTCCTGTGTGAGTAATACTACGTTTGTGGGAATTATGTTATTGCGTTTGTGGTAGGCAGAAGTTATTACGTTTGCGAGAAGTTATTACATTTAAATTTTGTTTTACATTTGCGGTTTATTATGTTTGCGGGGATTTTTACGTTTGTGAGCGTTACAAACTCTAAATGAAAATGATAGTTCGTCGTGTTATGGCTCTATTTTTCACTTTGAGATCTAAAACAGCTCTTTTGCTGACTTTAGTGAACTGTATATTTTAAATTGACTGAAGTTTCTTTATGTGGGAAGGGACTGGCGCTATAGCTTCTTTAGTTGAACTTGTTTTGCCTCGTTAGCTCTTGTCTTAGCCCTAATTTGAATCTGAATTTGCAGACCAGTCACATTCGCATAAATATTTTCTATAGATCTTTGTCAGTCACTGTTATTGCAATACTCAAGTCTACTTTTACATGGTTGATTCTCATTATTTGTCATCATTAGAAGGTTACAAAAGCTTTAATCTAATCCTGTAGAAAAACGAGGCTCTTGTTTTTTAATTACATTTAGTAATTATTCAAAAAGACAAAAGAAAAACACGGAGGATCAGGAGACAGAAGTTTAGCCCAGCCACTCGAGATGATATAATATTAGCGAGAGTCTCAACAGTGAAATTGCCTTGCTTTTGAAAAACACTTCTAATTATGACTATCAACTCCTTCCACCCACACGTTATAATTGACAACTTAATGCACTAAGCCCGGGAGGCATTCTGGGAAATGGAGGAAGCCCGAGTTGCTGATTCAAGCAAAAATATTTTAATAACTTCACATTGTGCGTGGAGTAGGTTTGGGGATATGGCAGGAGTGGTAATCCTGCTTTAGTGCTGCTTTTAGTGGGTTTAGAATCGGGTTTGGTCCTGGATTGGATCAGGATTTAGACGTCGACTTATTACTGGTTTAGACATGTTTTTTGTCACATTTATACTTCTGTCTGTGTTCAAATTTGAGTAAAAAGAACACTTATTTTCCAACTTTCTAGAGCTTTTAGCCGTGTTTTAATTTACTTAAATATACATGTTGTAGTTTTTAGCTTCATCACAACAAGGCAGCGTGGACAGATGAACCTTAAACCTTTTTTAGCTGGATTAGTGACTGTTTTTTGTGTGATCATACTTACTTGTCAAAGCCTGATCTCAGAAGTTAAGCAAGTTAGGGCCTGGTCAGTACTTGGATGAGAGACCGCTGAAACACCAGGTGCCACAGTGGAACGACTTGAGTTGGCTGTCATTGAGTCGTTTGGACAAGACACTTGACTCACATTGCCTCAGTGTCTGTTACACTGGGTGAGTGGATTCTTGATTGTAAAGTAAGGCTGAAAATTGGTCCAAAAATTGTGAAATCAAATTGAATCGTCAGTAATTTGGATGTAGACTTTGAAACCAATACTTTTGTCACTAATGACTTGTCAAGTGGGACATATTACAATTTTTTTGTTTTTGTTTATGTTCATAAATGCCATGTTACTTTTGTTTTTGCCCAGCCCTATTGTAAAGTGTCTTGAACGGTAGAAAAGCGCTTTATAAATGGAGACCATTGGCAGTTTGAGCGAGATGTCTTTGTTTTTCTCTCAACTGGATTGAATAAAAATGTTATATCCGAGCTTCTTTTGCTGTTGTGACGCTTGGACCAATCAGCTTCAAATATTCATCATGACTTTTCTTTCAGCTTTCCATCTGGCTTGAGCCAAAATAGATCATAAATGAAATGAAGACTAATCTTGGAATAACCTTGGACAAACCAAATGTTATAGAGGGATTTTCGATCAACATCACTTTCCAGCTGCAAAAAGATAATGCTGTCCATCTAGTTGGCTGGAGAAATAAAAATGGATAAAAAACAACTAAATGGGACGAGAGCTATCTGTTTGGATCAGGAATGAACCGATGTGACAGACCTCTGGCTCCTGAAGCTTGAGACCGTATTTTTCTCTGCGTTTTTTCACTCACCTGAATGTCACCTGAAGACAAATTTCATTCACAAATGTTGATTTAGCAGCATAAATTTTCACACTGTGAGAAACTCTGACAACAGTGCTGGTTAGTGTTGCTGCTACAGATTGTGTCAATCAACCGCGAGCTTGCCGGTTGCACATGCATCCGGTTAGCAGAACGAATAATCTCTCTATCTCTCATCTAAACTGGGAACATAACGAGTGCTTGACAAAGTCACAGAAAAGTAGTTCGTTCTCTTGACCAAATCAAAAACATATTGGAATCAGACAAGAATCTAATCGTGACAAAACAGAATTGTCCCATCACTAGTAAATGTATTAAGTTATAGTTTTTTCTGTGTTGTGTCTTTCAGGTTCGGAGTCTTGCAGTAGTGTCGGCTCTTCTTCCAGCTCTCTGTCCCGCCCGCAGCTGCCTCCTCCCCCCTCCTCTCGGCCCGTGATCGCCAGCACACCCACAGTCCACCCCAACAACGACACCAGGGCAGCGGGACAGCACCACAATGACATTATCAAAAATGCCCCCGCTCCGGCTCCAGCACCAGTTAACGACTTGCCAAACTACTACATCCTCCCACTGGAAGCCTCAGGGATTCCTCCGGGCAGCGTCCTGGTCAACCCGCACACAGGTGAGCGGCGTGGAGCGCTTACACGTACTTGGGATTCATAAGATACAATACAAGAAATATTTTTGTTGCTTTTAATAAAACATGTCACTTTTTTTGTTTTTTTTCCGCAACTTTCTTATTTCCATAGATACTGTATATTGCCAGTGTTGACAAGGAATACTTAATACAGAATATTTTGTAATGTATTCTATTACCTTGTCAAATCAGAGGCTGTATTCCACATATTAGTACTGGGCAATTAATCAAAAATTGAGAGATCAAATTGAATTGAATTGAATTGTCAGTTATTTGGTTGTGGGTTTTGAATCGAAAGATGGAAACCCAATCCTTTGTGAGTAAAATGTGTGGTTTGAAGAATAGTTAAACTTTGAGACAGAATATTGATAAGTAATTACAAAAAAATCAAATAAATGGGACATATTTAAAGTTTTTGATTTTGTTTTTGTTCGTGAATGACAGTTTATTTATTATTGCCCAGTCTTACCTTGTCCACACGAAGCCAAGCTGAGGCGTTTCAGAACAAATATTCCACACGAAGCAAGAGTTTCAGGGCATTAAAAATATCTGAAACCAGGTCCCAGAGTGAAAAGATTTGCCTGAGTCATGTCTCGTCTGCAGAATGTACTGACCTGTATATGATGTTCACTGAGAAAATCTGCCATCTCATTGCACCATAAACACAGAAGACAGTGGAAAAATTTAATAAATCCATTACAATCTCTATTTAATCCATTTTGAAACTTTTATTCCAAAAACATCTGAAGCATAAATCCACTTTCTCTCACTTTGTTCATTCACAATGTTTGCTAAGTTTAAAAGAATTATCCTGCTCCAGTCTTTTGCACCCAGAGAGCTTCTTTTACAAACCAATATTGTCACGTATTCGGCGTAAAACACATAAATGATGTAAAACAGCTTAGCCATTGTTACAAGCATCACATTTTAAGTTACTTGTTTGTTTTTGTTTTGTAAAGCGACTACACAACAGTTTTAAACCCTACATGTTTTACTCAGAATCTGAATTATTTTGAATTATAAGTACAGACAAGTGGGCGGGGATAGGTTGTAGGTGAAAACAGGACTGGCGCATGAGCTGCAGGACAATAAAAGATTACCCAAACATGCAGGAATCAATCCAAACGCAACTGTGACTAAACTAAGGATGAGAGACACTGTTTTAACATGCTACTTACAAAACAAAATCCCCCAAAAACATAATAATTGCTCTCTTCAGTTGCCTCCAGTGACACGTTTTGTTTAGTTCTGCACATGTCACGAGATAATTTACAGGATTAAATCGTCAGTGCTGCGTTTGTCCGTTTAGTATTCAGCCCAGCGCATTCTAATCAAAACAGATCCAGCAGATGGGCAAAACGTGTAAATATTCAGTACAAGCCATCAACTTCAAATGCTGCCAGGCTGTTGCCAAACCTCTATGTTTTTCTTGACAATTTGCCACAATTTTAAGTCCAGGGTTGTTTCTAGTAGGGCCTCAACTAACGAATGTTTTGATATCGAGTAGTTGGGTGATTACACTATATAAACTGGAATACATCTGTCTGTTCAAATACAGACCAACCTTCGTCTCTTCTACTTTGAATTTTGAAGGTTGTGTTTTTTGAGCTGCCCTTTCAAGTCATAAAAGAGGAGAATTTTAGCAATGTTCAAGTTTGATTTGCAAAAATATGATCATTTATGACTGAACATGGATTTTTAGTCTATTTTATGTCTCAAAAGTCATTGTTAATGTTTTGCAGAAACACACAATGTTCTAAATAATTGATTATTGGTTGCTTGTTTCTCTTTGTAAAATCTAGAAACACTGGGCAGCCTTTGACAGCTGGATTTAGCCAATGAAAAGTGATGAAAAAAATCTGTCTGGTAAACGCTGATAATTGTATTGACCTCAAAGGCAATACAAGAATCGTGAAAAAAATCACAAAGCATTTTTTAATCATATTTTTTAACATTAATAACAGCTGTTAGCCATGAAAATATGCAAAAATGTTATGTTTCAGTCATACATTCTTTATACTTTTTTAAAAGAGACTTTAAAGTCCAGCCCAAAAAACACAACTTTCAAAATTCACAAGACACGAAAAATAAGCCCAAAGTTGCTATAAAGAAGTGGACTTGGCAACAAAGAGAAGTAGTTTGGAAACATAGTCTGTGTTTGAACAGGAATGGGCTCATTTTTATCACGATATTACCCAACCTATGTTTGAAATCTAAAAAAGACCAGTAACGATTGTTCGAATTACTAAAGTTAGTTGACGATTATTAACTTGTTGCAGCCTAGTTCTGAGTATTGTTAAATTGCATCTTGCATCTCGACAGGCAAGCCGTTCATGCATCCCGACGGCAGCGCTGTGGTGTACAACCCGGCTACAATCACTCCAAACATCGGCAGAAGCGCTCAGCAGAAGAATCCTCAGCAGCCAATCCAAAGCACGGCCCAGCCACAGCCAACCAATCATCTGCACTCTCAGGTGAGTGGGCGGGACCTGCCGTTAAGTCCTAATCTATTTAACCCTAGTTTAGCTCTAATTTTGACCTACACACCTTGATAATCTCATTAAACCTGACTTGGAATCTTTCAGTCTGTTAAGTTTACTGTAGTTCAGCTCAAACTCTTACAACTCTCTTTACGTTAACTTATATAAATGTTTTTCCTCTCTTCCTAACTTCCTTCTCTCTGTCTCCTGTCTCCTTTGTCCATCTTCAGCCAATCTGTCCCGATCCTGTCCAAACGTCAGCGGTGTCCTACTCTCTCCACTCTCCTCTCGCTCCTTCTCAGTACCTGCCCGTGTGTCCTAACCAACAATACACTGTGGTACAGATCTTATTTTCTCCATTTGTGTCAGTCCTATGCATGTCTGGTTTAACTGTTAAGTCTTGTTAGCGTCTAAACCAATTACTAGCAGCTACACTTTAACCCAATGTTCTTCCACGAATGTCTAGTGACGACTTAGTAACAGAAAATAACAATGAAAAGTCTTCAAAATTATGTCCAAAACAAGAAAAACAACTGATTAAAACCCTTGACTTGCTTGTTGACATTATGTAGAAAGACTTAAGTTGTAAGAAAACAGTTGCTAATAAGACATTTTATGACATTGTGCAACTTAAGCGAGGTTAATGCTAACATTATTTAAATTAGCATTGTACAATGCAGTATTTTAAGTTGTCAAATAAAAATTGTCACATTTTGCAGTAAAAAATATTAGAGTTTCATAATTAGATAATGAGCAATGCAACATTATATGTATAATATAAAACTGGACACATTGTAGCAATCTTAAAGGAGTTTTAAACTAAATTGTCATGGAAAGGAGAAGATTATGTCTTATTATTAATGTAATTAATGTAGCTGACCTGGCTAACTGAGGCCTCTGTGCTTGAATAACCACTTTTTTATGTATATAAGCATTGTATCTCCAATGTAGTAACCAAAATGTTTGTCACCTTACTTATATTCAAAGACAAGACATTTTCCCATATGGAATCTAACTCTGATTCATTGTTAATTCCATATGTATTCCAACAGTGTATGAGATCAGTATTCAGTCTGCTTTCATCTTAAATTCAGTGCTGTAGCAGTGTTTGAGGCTAGCCCCTTAACCCTATTATTCTATATTAACTTTGCAATGAGCTTTTAATCGATGTAAAGGTGGGTTTGGCTCCAGTGGGGCCTCTTTTCCCCTTCATATATAGATCATGCATCACGTTGACCTCATTTCTGACCTGGTTTTGCTAAAAGACTCGCCGTGGCGGCTAATTATGCCGGCGGAAACTTTCATTAATATTTCATGCTAGCACCAGATGTTGGCGTTTGAATAATCCATGTTCAAAAACCGCTATTTTAATCCACGAATCATGTCAAAAGTGACCCCAAAATGGTGCCATGTTAAAATCGCTTTTAGTCTCATGGTTGAACCTTTAAGCCAGAAACAGAATAAGAAACCATAATAAATGTAAAAAAAATAAAATGATATACTATTTTCACAAAATAGAGCTAAAATGTTTAATCCACAAACATTCAAATGATCTCAAATGCCATGTTATAAAGTCGTAGTTTCACTTTGATGGACTTTAAAACCACAAATATAATCCAACAAGTATAATTTCACAGTATTTAATATCCCACAATAAACAGTTCCCAAACTTACATTCCAATGAAATATTTCCACAAATGTAATAATTCTCAATGTAACAATTCACAAATCAATCATCACAAAGAATTATTTCCACAAAGTAAAAAGTGATGCAATAAACCCTAAGAAAAGTAATTTCCCACTAATTAAATATTTCACCCTCAAGTTGATTTAACAATGTAATAATTTTCACAAACGCAATCAGTTCCACAAATGTAACAACTTCCTACAAGTGTAATAATTTCCACACAACAGTAAAATGTAATGTAATAATCCCACAAACGTAATCTATTCCCACATATGTATAGCATTTTCCACCACAAACGTAATAATCAAATTTGCGACAAATGTAATAATAGTGGAGATTTATTACGTCATAACAAATATCTTACAGTACAGTACAATACAGTTTTATTAAACCAGTCACAGAAATATTTATGTTTTATGTTAAAGTTACGTTTGTGGAAAATTGTATTATTACGCTTGTGGTGTAAACTTGCTTTTATGTTTGTGGGAAATTATTACATTAAAGGTTTATTAATTTACATTTTATTTTTTTGTGGGGAATTTTACATTTGTTTGGCTGCATGAGCGTGTTTACACCATAAAGTAAAAGTCAATGCGACTTCAACGCCTTTGATTTAGCATTTAACTTGAGACGAGCTGTGACACCGCCCCCTAGTGGCTCGGCTGTATTGATTTTGGGTTTTGTATTGTGACCTGTGGGCTGCCGATCACTGCCCTTGCACTGCTCCTCGTCTATAACGGCACGAGCTGCTTCATTCAGTTTATCCATTTAATCCTTGTTAAACCTTTATCTTTACACTCTGTATCTCACAAACGGTACGCTAAGGTTAATTAAAAGTCGTTATTTTAGCCAACATAAGCCAGATAGTCCTTCATGCATTTGTACTGTATTTTGCAAGAGACACTATTATAACATGGCTGTGTTATAGACCAAATCTGACATAAAACGTGCATGTGGTACATTGTAAAGCACTGCACCAATATGTGATTATTATTTTGGCATTAAAAAAACGGTAAATATGATGTAAAAGGCAGTTATTAAAAACTTTTGCTTTAAAGAACAGCAATAGCCTTAATATGGAAAGTCTGTGCTAATGAAATGTAGTTCATTATTGGAGTTATCCTTGTCTATACTTATGGAGCATATTTCTGTAACTATGCGCGACTTTTCAATGACAAACAGCACGAACAAGTTTTATTCTTCTGGTATTGAAATATATATTTTAAAAAAACTCCAGGACCTTGTGAATAGTCAGGGTGATTATTAAACCCTTAAAAGAATAGTTTCAATATTTTGATAACATTATGCATAATTAAAAACATGTGCAAGCTGCTTTTTTTTTTAAAGGTTTGTGAATTATTTATTTAAATTTCCAGAAAAGCTTGTTGTTTTATCTACAAGCAGTCATATTGTATAAAAATGCTCCTTAACATTCTGACTGAGTGGCAAAACTTTGATAAGAACACTGATAAAATGTGTTTCTTAAAAGTTGTTCTCCTGGGAGCAATTGTTTTGGAGATATTCTGCAACTGTGCAGACTTTATCTAGCTTGTTTACAAACAGCAGTTTGAGGTTTAGGACACGTTCACTTGGAACTTACACCAAAAGCTGCAGCAGCGCGTAAAGTAAGCAGAGCGGCATACGCGCGTATTTTCAGAATCGTCAATCTACACCAGACGCTGGTCCAACAAAGCGAACCTGAGCATCTACACACATCAATAAACCAAAAAACTGCTCTCTTATTATATATTAGTTAGGTTAGGAAGAGCTTAAAGGACACATATTAGGTATTTGGTGTGTTGTTGTTGTTTTTTCCTTTAAACCTGCTCCGATGCACCTCCACTTTGGAATCTCCTGCACCAGAACTAATAAAAGTCTAATAAAGTCACACAAGGGTTGTGTGTGTTTTCTACATCAGAAATTGAGTTAGAGCTCTATTTACTCACTCCAAAGAAAACTACAAAGGTTATGCAATCAAACCAATGTTGCCTGATATGCTAATCCTGGGAGAACTAAAGATATCTCACAGACAAAACTTCAGCAGTATTTTTGATGAGGAAGCAACTTTATAATAGACATAATATGTGTCCTTTAAATCTTGAAACTGATTTTCATGGAGAAAAGCATCTTATAACGACGAGATTTAAAAAAAAGTTGAAGTTTGATATAGGAGAATTTGCAAATGTGTTTCCAAACTAACAACTAACTCATTGATGGAGCTTCTTGACACGATACATGTGGTTTTAGTGGCTGTAAATGTTTAAATCTAAACTTTATTTTGTCACTGTGCGGCTATTATCTGTGTGTCTCCTGCTAAAAACCTGGGAGACAAACCGTTGACGCTGAAAAATTAGAACACTGAGCGTATTTACGTCCGTCAGAAGCACATCTCACACTGCTGGTGTAAATTGTTTGAGCCAGAACAGACTTTATTCCTCCGCATGTAACGTGCTACTGTGCTTACGTGCAGCTACTGCTTTGGTGTAAATTGGGGTTATAACAAAAATGTTATTTCTTTCCACTGACTAATTTTTGCCACTCACTGCTGACATTTAAGATGCTGTGATATCATCTGCATAATCTGTATAATCAGGTTAAAAGGTGTATTCAAAAAGTCTCAATGAGCAGTCGCATAATTACTAGTTGAAAATATAATCACTGTTTAGTTTAAAATAATAATTGTTTTGAGGCTTGCATTTAACACTATATTTTCCTCTCTCTCATTTTAGCCTGAAGCTCTCAACGCCCAGTTCAATCAGATGAGCCTGTCTCAGCCTGGGCAGAGCGACTCCAACGCCCCCGACACTCGCTACTACCCCACTGTGTACCACCACCACCACCACGCACCGCCCCACATGCTGCTGCAGGGGACGCCGCCGCAGCAGATGACCAGCTACGTGGTGACCGGGCCCTCGGCGGGACACGGGGGCATGATGGGTACCCAGCCCGTGCCCCTCCACGCGCCGGGACACGCACAGGGGTACTCCAACAACCCCACCCCAGCACCAGGGGCCTTCTCCGGGGCCGTGCTCAACCAGCCACTGCTCCAGCAACACACGTATATTCAACAGCCAATGCAGCAGGTATTAGCAGTGTACATCAGAAACCTGTATGACAAAGGCCAGCACATAATTATAAGGGTTATGCACTAACGTCTGCCGGTCTCAGATAGACATAGGTCGCTACATCCGGTGGCGTAGTTGCCATAGAGACACAGTGTGCGATGAACATCAGATGAAGGATTTTGGGCTAGTCCTGAAGCAACCCTCTTAAAAAAATAGTTCTCTTTTGTCGTCTGTTTTAGACGCAGTTACGGTTGTAACAGCTGGAAAAGTGCAGCTTCTGAACCGGGTTTTTATGAGGAAAAGTTGCAAACAGTAGCTCAGAAAGCATACCAAGACTCGTTGTGCTCATGAGCCCGGGCAGAGGCGCTGTGGGCGGGGAAGAACACTTCAAAAAGACAAGATAACATTTCTTGATTCTAGGATTTTAACCTTATCTTATTATCTATTTATTTATATACTGTACCTAGAATATTTTCCTTGTTTCTAAGTGTTTTAGTCTTGTTTTCATCCAGTTCATTTTCCTATTTTAAGCCCATTTAGCTTCAAACTGGTCAGAAACTCCTTGAGACCAGTGAAATATTATTTATTACATAAGCAATTAAATCTTATTCAGTAAAAAATACTCAAATCCAAATAAAATTTCTGAATTCAAGTCATTTTAAGCAAGGCTAAAGATTTTTTTTTAATAAGTGAGCAGAGGCACCGCTCAGTGTTGCCAGACTTTCAGAGAGCCAAAAGCGACCGGCACCGATCCACTGCACCTCCGCCCTGACTCATGAGCACAGTTAGTCGCGTAGTTTGCACACTTTTTACAACTTTTACAGAAGCTCACTTTTCCTGATGTTACAGCCGTTCCTGCATCTACAACAGATGACAAAAGATACGTTTTTTTTTTAAGAAGATTGCTTCAGGACTTGCCCAAAATCCCTCGTCTGGTGTCCATTGCATTTGGAGTTAACAACTGTGTCACTATGGCAACTACGCCACTGGATGTAGCGACCTCTGTCTATCTGAGACCGGTGTAACATCGACATTGGACCCTTCGTGTTTAAAGTTAGTGCTAGAAAATCAGTAATATATTTTTTTATTTTCAAATGACTTTTGAAAATAAAGTCAAGCCCCAATCTAAACTTAGCCTTTGAATTATCCTAAACTTAGCCAAATTAATTGTAAACTAATCACCTCGGGAAGCTTGGTACATCACGCACAGTCACAAAAGCTAGTGAGAGGGTTCAAATTCGATGGGAGTCCAATCTCGACACCACACCGGAAGATAGATACAAAGACAAGCAACATTTATGGTAGCTATCACTTGAAGTAAATACAAACAAATATATAAGTGTATTTCAAATTGTGTGGCTTAGGGATGAGCTAATATAGATTTTTTTTAGCCAATAGCAAAATCAAATATTTAGCTTGCGGCTGTGGCTGATAAACAACATTTGCCGATAGCAATACTTTTAAAATCTATAGGAATGCACACAAATGAACTTAAGGTATAGTCAAGTTCAGAAATCAATTTTGTCTGCAGCAGCAGCAGAGGTGGAAGTAAAGGGGGCAAGTGAGCTAGAGTTCAGTCAAAGCCATAGCACTTAAAAAATAAGAATACTGTTATAGACATGTACAAATGTAAATCAATATGAATCATCACAATTTGTGCTTATATTTCATAACAGAGCAACAATATGAAACAAAGACCCAATTCTTTCAATAATGTTCACAAATCTAGTTGTGCATGTCAAATGCTAATTAGACAGTATAATCTTCTCTATGAAAATCTATCTTAGGGTGGTTAAGGTTAGGTACTTTTATTGTCCCCCTGGAATTTTGTCCTCTGCATTTGACAATCTTCATTTTCGTCCCATCCCTAAAAGTTGATAAATGTCAGTAACACAGCACAATGACAAAGACCGATTTTGAAATAATGTCCAAATCAGTTGTGGCATGTCATGATGTGTTAGACAGTTCGAAATTGTCTATGAATAAGACTTTCTTAGCATGTTAGTAAGTATTTTATGTCCCTGAATTGTGTCTCTGCATTTGACCATGTCTCTCAGAAGGCAGTTATCAAATTGAAAGAAACATCCAACCTCAACAGAAAGGCTGAGCACCACAATAATGTCTGTCCAGTTGCCCAGCACAAACAAAGACAGCGTGTAGTGCCAGTACAAACCAGCAAGCTTTCACATTTTTATCCCAATATACTTATAGCTAGTTTGTAGAGAAAAGAAGTTTACACCAAATATGTGACATGACTAAACATTTGAAAGTTGCTACATTCCCATACTCATCTTATAATCATTTCAAAATTTGTGATACATCCAGCTACTTTTCCATTTTTATCCGTGTACTTAGCTAGTGTGTAAGAAAGCTATTTGAGATACACATTGCGATGCACATTGAAATGACTTATCACTGAAACACTTAACTAGGCATAATTGCAATCCACTAAATCGATTAGTTCTAATGTTTTTTCCGTCTCTTTTAGGTCTCTGCGTGTTACTGTTCTTCGGTGCACCACCCACACTGTGCGACCCACAACAACAACACAACAACAAACGCACCCTCAGCCTCAGCAGCAGCAACAGCAGCAGCCACAGCAGCACTACCGGCCTCAAGTCAACCCTTACAACTGCCCCCAAACCCAAAACCTGCCCCAGCAACAAGGTACTACGCTGCCTCTCTCCACACAAAACACACACTTACGCAACTCACGCTTCAATTATTTATCGCCTTGTGAATAATTGATGCTGTTGACTTGCAAATTTTAAGCAGGACAAATATTTGTGTAGACGTTTTAAGAAGCAAATAAGGTAACTGACTAAAGATTTGACATTTTTGTGTTTGGATAAAGGTATACATTTTAGCTTTTTTTTTTTTGAAGTTTCTGAAGAAAATTATCCAGATGTACGTTGCCATTTATGCAGCAAACTTGGGCTTAGGCTTCACAGGATTACATTAGCCAAAGCAATATAAACAACTAAATAAACGACAGTGGAACAACCGAATGAACTGAGGAGTTACTACTGGTAATGTTAAGTTTTTAATGAATGCAAGTTTTGTTGTTTATGCTGCATCCAGGTAACTGAAAGGTCGGATATTCCTCAGTTGAATATTACATGTTCTCACTTCAGACTTTCCATCGTAGACATGTAATTAGTAGACGCGCAGTTCGACTCTGGAGTGTTCCCTTGTCCTCAAAAAACACAAGTTATGAATGATCCAGAGAGTGTCAGCTGGTACAAACCTATCGACCACATAGCAGAGGTCAGAGCTTCATTACGAGTCACTGTTGAGCTTACAAACCTTTTAGTATTTTAAAGCAAATTTCAAGTCTTGTGCATTTACATGTTACTAGTGAGAACAACAGACAAATTGCATAAATATCACCAAGTAAAAGTTGCAACCCTTTTTGCCAGGAGAGCTACTTTCACAGTACACTGGAAGTGAGCTACTACTTTTAACTATCACAAGAAATTAACCATTAATGTGGCACAGTTAGGTGTCGTTATAAAACATTAGCCATTATCCATTAAGAGGTAGACACAATTACACATGTAAGGTTACAATTACATTAAAATAATTGTGTAATAAATAATAATAAATTTGGTGAGCTACTTGGCAGGTGGCAGCAAGCTACTGGTAGCTCTGGAGCTACAGGTTGGAGACCACTGGAATAGACTAATTTTTTGTTTATCAAACGGTGGATGATTGTGCAGCCTGATAGTAGAAAGAGTCGCAGCTGATTGACACAAACTGTAGCAGCAACACTAGCCAGAGCTGTTGTCAGCTAGCTATAAGAGTTTCTCACTGTGGGAAAACAAGTTATGCTGATAATTCAACATTTTTGAATGAAATTGTCTTTACGACTCATACACATTACATTTCAGTGAAAAAACGCTGAGAAAAACACTGTCTCACGCTTCAGAAGCCACAAACCAGAGATTTGTCATACTGTTTCATACCTGATTCAAACAACTACCTCTCGTCCCGTTTTTTTTTTTTGTTTGTTTTAAGTTTCCCCAACCAAACGGACAATGCTCTTTCCGAAGGTGACACGCACAGTACAGTGGAAAGTGTCATCGACCGATAATCCCTCTATAGCATTTCCTGCTTATGAAGGTATCAGCATCGTCAATGCTATTTAAAACCGCTTCACAAGACACAATCAGTCAGTTTTTCTTATGGTTTTGCTGAAATTGCTTGTTTAAGTGCACGTTTTATCTATAAAAGTACAGCTTGTGCCACTGATTTGTGTCATCACATTGTCCATGTTGTAGCATCTGAACAGAGCTGCTGATTGTGCGTCTACTAATTTAATATCTATGATAAACCTCATCAAAATGGCCAGACTGAGTCAAAACAAACCTAACCTGTCTTACACACATTAAATAAGCAAACACTGAACCTCAATTCAATCAAAGTATTCTATTCAATTATTTTAACACGCCAAGGAACACCTGATTAGTCTTACATTTCTTCATTGTATCTGATTTGACATGTATTGATCTCTACTGGAGAAAATAACAGACATTTCTAAGACCTAAATCCTTGTTGTGAGCGGCGTCCTTCTTCTGTCCTTATGCAAAGCAGATTGTCAAAAGCCAAGGTCCGTCTTCGTCTTTTTAAGTGAAGTCTTTTGAATGATCAGGCTGGTTTTTCTCCTCGTCCTTGCTCTGGTAACGTCAGCTCTGACACTGGACTTGCTGTTACTTGACACATTTTGCTTTTCCGTGCACAGATGGTATTGTTTGGAGTGTTGCTTCTTCACAAGGAAAGCCACAAGTCACAAGTGAAGAAAGAAAAACGGACCCATTCAGAATCTTTATTTACGCCGTAACATTGTGCGGATGAATAGATAATTGTGTTTCTTGTTGTTATTTCACACATACAAATAATAATTCTGAAGAAAATACAGTACAGCACCATCTTTGAAAAGAGTTGAACCAAAGGATTTAAAGTGTACTCGTCCTATATTACACAATTGACTCCTGTGTGGTCTTATCTGCTTGTTAAAGCCTGATCTCTTCAGATTTCAGAAGCTAAGCTGTTTGGGTCTGGTCAGTACTTGGATGGTTGAATGCTGCACCATCAGTGGGACGACAAAAGTAGATTGTCGATGTGTCCTTGTGCAAGACACTTAACCTTCATTGCCTCACTGTCTGTGCACACTTTAAAAACAAGGAGAAGATCCTTAATTTTTAGAGCCTTGAAAGGTGGAAAAGAGCTATATAGATAGAGACCATTTACTCCTGCAAGTGTGTAGCTACATTGGAATGTTGTTACTTTATCAAAACCATACTCAAAACTGCTTTCTTTGATTCACAAATGTTTGTGTAATCTTACTGTCTCTGTCTGCTCAGCTCAAAATGCTTTATTACACCTTGTGATGTATGTGGCATTTTTTAGCAATAACAGCCATTTTAGCCTCAGTTTAACTGATGTATAATATAGTTGTAAGCAAGTAAGGTTTATTCATTAAGCACATTTTACAGATTCAACAGCACCAAAGGAATTATCCCACTAAATAAGATTAAGTTTTTACTTTTACTTTTTTTGTTTTTAGATTAGAGGGTTTCTCCTTTGTTCACTTGAAATTTAAGGTAAGGTTAAGGTACAGTTTATTGTCCGCGTAAGTCAATTGGTCTCTGCATTTGACTCGACCTTCAATGCCTCTGGGCATCTCATCAGGAGCAGTGATCGCCACAGTGCAGCGCTCAGGGACCCTCCAGGTGTTCTTGCTAGACTTGGTCAGGACTACATAGTAGGAGGATATTACCTAACGTGCATGTTATTGGTTGGTGGAGAAACCGAGTGCCCGAGAAAACCCACCCAGACACAGAGATGCATGCAACTCCACACAGGAAGGCCGGTGTGCGGCAGTCGAACCTGCAACCTTCTTGCTGTTCGTTCTGCCACTGTGCCACCTTTATTAGTATTTCCAATACTTTCTGTTGCAACAAGCAATCAGCAGTTTAAACAAGGCTAAAACATTAGATGTAGCTGCAAAGGCAGAAATGATCGATTAGTGCATAGCCCTATTTTGTCTAACAAAAGCTCCATACAAACAAAAAAACATAGTTATATATTCACTTCATCAGGTGTTTATTTTATTATGTTGGCCCTTACTGAGAATGTGAGGACCATTTTCAAATGTAATGATATCAGTCCAAAACCTCTAGAGTTCGAGAAACGTCAAAAATCAACTGTTACTATGGAAACTATGACAGATCCGCCATGAAACTTTCAAGGAATAAATTACCAAACAATATAAAAAAACCAAAACAGCCGTGGAACAACCCAATAAACTTCTGTGTCAATACTAATAACTCTAGTGTCAGAATATGCTTTAATTAATTCACATTTTTGGTTATTAGCAATTTAAATTTTCATAGTTTTACCATTAAGTCAACTATGTGCGATGTCACTTTCCCGATCTCTATATAAATCTATCTTTAACACTGAATCACCCCCTCATCCCTCCTTTCTCTCTCTCTCTCGTTTTATTTGTTTTTACGACTTTTCCATACATCTCTGCGGGAACCGTCGGCTTGATTATTCTAGTTTTGTTTTTCCCCCCGTCGCCGCAGGAGTTCTTTTAGCTTCCTTTCTCCTGCTCCCACATACACAAAAAAACCCCAATCATCAGCCCGGGCCCCGTCGAGAATCGCACACACACGCACAATTTCCGCAGGCCCCATTTTGTCTAGTGTAGTCTGCAAATGTTACCTTCCCTGCTGGGGACTCAGACAGCGGACAAATGAAGCTGCCCTACAAAGCCAAAGGACAGCAATTATTTCTGCAGGAAAAAGTGTGGAAATGTCCCGTTCCCCCCTTTTTCTGCAGCTGAATTAATTGAAAATATACATATAAAGGTGAGGTAATTTGGCTTTTCTTGCATAATGAGACTATTGTCCTTGTGTCTGAGCTTTTCCAAGTTTGCTACGATTGTTTATCAGGAAGTTTTTAAGCCCAAGTTTTTGATAATGGACTAATGTTGTCTGCGTGTTTGTATAGATGGACTAATTCAGTTTCTATTGTGAACATAGTTGAAGGACCTTTGCCTTCTGAAATAATTGCAGTTACAGAGAAGCAAGGACAGTCTAAATCAGTGTTTTTCAACTTTTATTGACACTTTTTTGGAAGAAATTTGTCCCTAGTACACCTTATAACGTATTTAATAAACTGTATATGTGTCGTTTTTCCACTGTTTGCTTTGGAAAACTCTGTCTTGCTAAACAACATGAGTTAAAAATGTTTATGGGGTTTGACTTGTTAGCTAGGTTATGATACAGAATGTTTCACTGGTTTTAAGATGTTGATTTAAATTATAGCTCATACTTGTCCAGAGTACAAAGTCTCTTAACCCACTGGCAAATAAAATGTTTGAAACAAGTCAGAAACAGTTTGAAACATGTTTAATACCTAGCTCAATCAATTTAAATAGAGCTTAAACTCCTGTCTCTCCTCTTCTCTCTCTCTCTTTCTCCTCTTTTTTATTCTCCTTCTCTCCCTCTCTGTCCTTCTTCTTTCTCTTATCCTCTTTTCTTCTATTTGACTTGTTTTAAAATATTCTATCCTGATTTACCTTATCTAGATATAAAAACTGTTTTAAGCACATTTATATGTTTTAAGCCATAATGACTTGAATCAAGAATACATTTGCTTAAAATCTTGTCAAGAGAACTTGAAACTAGCATTTTTTACTGCACTGGCAGATTATTTCACTTGAAATAAGACATTTTTACCTCAAAATAAGCAACATTTTCTTATTTTTGAAAGGCCTTTTTGCAGTGTTGAATGTACAATATCTCAACATTAGCAAGTTTTCAGTAAAGATGGTCAATAGCCAGGAAAAGCTTTTTAATAATTAGTTAAACCATTCCTTTGAACGGTCTTTTGCCCTCTATAGGATGACCATAGCTTAATGCAAAGCAGAACTGTTCTGACTAAAATGTGCTTTGCTAACACTGTATTCCAATATGAAAACTTTATTATGTGAGACCAAACAGTTTTCTCTTTTCCATTACAAACGAGCTCTATGCAGGTTTCTGACATCAAAAGCCTAGTTTGGCCTCTTCTTATTTTCACTCCTTGGTTCTTGGTTGGAGACGCTGAGGTGTTGGACCCGGGGCCGGGACGCTGTCTGAGAGGCCTTTAAGAATCTCACAGTGAACCGGTCTCTTTTCCAGCTCTTCACTTTACACCTGAACAAAGACTGCTGATTATGAAAGACAATTACTAGAGAGGGCCCACAACATGCTGGTCTATGAGAAGATTTTCTATTCTTTTATCTGAATCTAACGTTCATATTGGGTTTGTGACATCGGCAGCTTGTGTGTATTTTGATGAGATATGAGAGTGGCCAGCACTCATGTCATAGCAAAAAAAGTTGCATTCTCTTGGCCACACCGGTTTCAGTTGTTAACCCAAATCATGCACCGTAGAGTCAGATCCTCCGGCTAAAGTATCCCCTGAGCTCAACATCCAGAGTAACAGTGTTACAGAGTTTTGTTCTGCAGCAGCTCAGTGCAAACAGGTTACAGCTATTAGAACAAGGGTCTGCAACCTGTGGCTCTTGCACCACATGCTGCTCTTTAAAGCCTCCAGTGCGTCTCTTTTTCATCCTGAAAACCCTTTGCAATTCTTGTATGGACACTCCGTTAGGTCTTTTTAATTGCAAATGTGTCTCTATAAGTTTTTTTTTTTTTTTTGTTTCACCAATTTAAAATTTGGTCATTTTTGAAGTAAATAAACCCATTAACCTAAACATTTTTAATAAACATTTAAACAATAATCACTTTAGGAACGTTGTGATGTCACAAGAACAAAACTGTTATTAGCACTCACATTGTGAAAAATAATGGAGCTGAAGCGCTGAGGAAAAACTCCCAAAATCATGTAGTCCTACAAGTTTTTAAGAAATGCAACATATATTTCTCATCATTTGTTGCAGCTCTTTCTGAGATTGATTTGCTTTGAATCGGCTCAAATGCAGAGAATACATTTTCTCACCAGTTACTTTAAATGTATACTGTATAACAAACTGGAATATTCAGGTCAAGGCCTATCCAGTGAAGATCCAAGCAGACTTCTATCAGGAAAACACATGACTTTTTGCTAAATCCACACGATACATATAAAAATATATCATCTGACCACCGTGTCCCTCTTTCAAATTTCAGTGAGCGTGATTGACAAATGAATTAGTCACTCCGGGACACGCACCATCTCCTGTATGAAAACCAACATGGTTGCCTATGACAAAAAATACATGGATACATATAGAAAAAGTATCAACTGGAACTGGACATCACACATTTCTGAGCAAAGGACAAAACAATTTTAAGGTGAGGCGGGTGAAGTTAGCTTTTGGTAGAAGACGACCAATCAGCTGCTTTGTTTCATCTGTGTCATGTAAATAAACTAATCTGATTGACCGGTGCGTTGTGGAGTAGATTTGAACCGCAATGGGCACTTTAAGATCTAAAAATTGTATTAAAAACCAGACAAGGATAAAAAGAAATGATAATTAAAACCAAGAACGTGTGGACATAACATAAGCACACGTCCAGATCCAGAGCAGATTAAATTAGACTCACCTGTTCTCCTTCTTCCTCTTCTCCTCCGACACAGAGGTGATCCGGGCCTGGACACTCCGTCATTACGCTGAGAGCCGGCCCATTATCCTCTCTATAGAAACATTCCTACGAGGCCTCATCTGTCCGAGCGGGAATGAGATCCAACGCTCTTTCATCTGACAATCATTTCACGCTCGGATTTGGACAATAGTGGGTTATTTTTGCAGAACCTTCTTAATTGGAGATGAGGATGAAGAAGATGATTCGCTGCATAATGAATCTATTTCCATTTCTATTCCGGAAGATTGGGATTTTTAACACTGGAGTCATGAATAGGCCAAGTAGATGTGTTTTAGTCTGGTATTTGAGGAAGATTGCAGATCTTCTTTCTCTCTCTCTCTTGTCTGTTTTCTCTTCGCTTTGCTACACCTCTCTCTCCACTCTCTATCTTCTCTTCTTCTCCTCTTTCTGCTACACTTCCTCACATTTTTGCTTCCCTCTACCTTCCCCTCCTCTTCCTTCTATTCTTTTCTCTCCCTCTCTCTTTCTCTCTCTCTCTTACTCTCTTTTTTGTCTCACCTTTTTTCTCCTGTCTGCAACACCTCTCTCCTCTCTCTCTTTCTCTTTCCTACACCTCTTCCCATCTTTTCTTTCTTTTCTTTCTCATCTCTCCTTTCACTCTCCCTCCCTTTTCCTTGCTCCCCCTCTTTGTCTTCTCTCTCTCTCCTACACTTGTCTCCTCTCTTTCTTTCTTTGCTACACCTCTCCCCTCTTTCTTTCTCTCCCTCCCTTTTCTCTTTCCTCTTCTCTCTTTTCCCCTCTTGCTCTCTCTGCTACACTCCTCTCTCTCTCTGCTTCTCTTCTTTTTCTATCTCTCTCTCTGTTTCTCTTCTGTCTCTCTGCTATGCCTCTCAACACCCTTCTTCTTTCTTTCTTTCTTTTTTCTTTCTTTCCTTCTTACGTCTCTCCCTTTCTTTCTGTGTCTCTCTACTCTTTCTCTCTCTTTCTTTCTCGCTCTTTTCCCCTTCTGTTTCTGCGCTCCCTCCTTCTTCCCTTCCTTCTCTCTCTCTTCTTTTTCTCCTCTCTTTCTGCTAAAGTTTTTCGGTGTCTCTCTGCGTGTCTCTCTCTTCTCTCTCTCTCCTCTTTCTTGTTCTCTCTTTCTCTCACTCTGTTTCTCTTCTATTTCTGCTCTCTCCTTTCTACCCCTTCTCTCATTTTCTCTCTCTCTTTCTCTCTCTCACTCTCTCCTCTCTTTTGCTCTCCCCTCTCATCTGTCTTTCTTCTCTTTCGGCCCCTCTCTCCTCTCTCTCTCCTTTGTCACACCACTCTCTTTTGTCTCTCACTCTGTATTCTGTTTCTTTCCCCATCCTCTACTCCTCTCGCTACTTCTTCTCTCCTCTTTCTCTCTTTCTCTCTTCTCCTTCCACTCTCTCTTTTCTACCCCCTCTCTCTTCTCTCTCTTTTTCTCTTCTCTCTCCCATCTCTTCTTTCTTTTCTCTCTTTCTCTTCCTCCATTCCTCACCCTCTTTTCCGCTCTTTCTCTCTCCCATTCTGCCTCTCTCTCTCTCCCCTCTCTTTCATCTTTCTCTCTCCCTCTCCCCCCCTCCCTCTCTCTTTTCATCCATCCAGAGACACCTTTAACAATAGGACGTCCTCTTTTCCTCCTGTGTGTTGTCTGGTGGGACGGTGCTTTCAGGAGCCTCTTTCTCACCTTGACATTTAAGACTCTTGATTTCCCTTCGGCGACTCGGAGCCAGGGCCACCATTTTAGTTTCAGCCCGGAGAACGAACGAACGGACGGACAAACAGACGAACGGATGACTTTGTGTCGTCTTTTGTCGCTTTTGTCGCTCCGAGTGGGTTTAAGACTAAAAGTAATACTGTGGAGATGTGGCCCACTTTTACACTTTTGCTAAATTTGACTTTTGAGAGGGACAAGTGAGGTAAAGGTTTGTGATTTAATAAGAATGTTTCCAGAGTGTGGCATTAAACAAGAAAAGCTGTCACGTTTTGCTTTCTTCTCTTCTCTACTCTCTTATTATCCCTCTCACCTTCTCCTCTGTCTCTTTCACTCCTCTCTTCACTCTTTTCTTTCTCTCTCTCTCTCTCTCTCTTCTCTCTCTCTCTCTCTCTCGTATTTTCTTCCTCTCTCCCTCTCTCCTATTACTACTTCCCCTCTTTCTCTGTCTCCTCTTCTCTCTTTCTCTCTCTCTCTGTCTTCCTCTATCTCTCTCCCTCTCTCACATCTTACTATTCTACTCTTTCTCCTCTCTCTCCCTGTCCTCTCTTCTCTTACTATTCTTCCTCTCTCTCCTCTATCATTTCTCTCCCTGTCTTCCGCTTCTCTCTCTCTCTCTCTCTCTCGTATTACTACCCTCCTTTCTGTCTTCCTCTTCTTTCTTCTTTTTCTCTTTCTGTCTTCCTCTTTTCTCTCTCCCTCTCTCACGTCTCACTATTCTCCCTCTTCTCTCTCCTATTACTTACCCCCCTCTCTCTGTCTTCCTCTTCTTGTCTTTCTTTCTCTCTCCTTCTCTCTTTCTGTCTTCCTCTTTTCTCTGCTCCCTCGGTCACGTCTTATCTATTCTCACTCTCCTCTCCCCGTCGCCCTCTCTCCTTTTTACTATTCTTCCTCCTCTATATCTCTCCCTCTCTGTGTTCTCCTCTATTCTCTCTCTCTTTCTCTCTCCTCTTACTATTCTCTCTTCCTTTTTCTCTACTTTCTCTCTCTTTCTCCCTGTCTCTCTCTCTCTCTGCTTCTATTTTTTCTTGTTTCTCCCTCTGTCTCTTCTGCCACACGCTCTCACCTCTTTCTCTTTTCTCTTTCTCTCATCTCCCCTCCTTCTTCCCTTTCATCTGGCTATTATCTGCTTCCCTCTCAATTATTTCTTTTGTTTTACTCTCTCCCTTCTCTTTCTGCTTGCCCCTCTTTTACCGTCCTTGCTCGTCTCTTCTTTCTTTTCTCTGCTTTTCTGTACAGGTTTTTTTTTTCTGGTCTCTTCTGCTCGTTTCTCTCATCTTCTTCTCTCTCTCCCTATTTACCTATTTGTCTTCCTCTTCTGCATCTCTTTCTCTCTCATCTCCTCTATCACCCTTCTCTCCCTCCTCTCTGTCCTTCGTTCTCTCTCGGCTCTCTCTCATTCCCTCAATCTCTCC